>JAXGGA010003126.1:0-108179 GCA_038373865.1 Uloborus plumipes
TTTACTTTGTGCATTAATTTTGTAAGTTTTATTGGCTTTGACATTAAGAGTTTTCATTTTATATTTTTTATAGCCTATACATTCTAACCTTGCCACATTCAAAGCTGCATATGATGTGAGTATAAACTTTCCCTGTTTTTGTATGCCATTATTGTTTAACACACCTTCATGTATATGGGTCATTCCAGCGAAAATGGTACAAATCATGTCCAAGACTTTAGAATTTTTTAAAATCAATTTTAATAACTACCACCCATTAAGCGTATTTTTATTGGTTCTCCATTTAATTTTGTGCCATCAAGTATCAATTGATTAGGTATAATCCATTTAAAAAAGACACAAAAAAATTATCTGTCAGAAGAAGGAGAAAATGACATGTCTCAGCTTCAAATTGCTAGAATTTTAAATGTGATTTAAAATTAAACTGAAATGTAACAACAAAATAAATTACACTGCACTACACAAAATATGCTTCTGACACCATTTCTGCAGTTTATTACGCAAATAAAAAAAATTTCCCCAGAAAACACTATTATTTATCCATGTCCCTATACTTTCTATGTTTCGAATTGTCCACTCTGTTACAAGCCTTTTGAAAATAAAATCAACAATTTCATTCAATCTGATATATATATTTTTAAATATAGGTAGAATAACTGCCATGATTAGCTTGCTACGTTGAATTATGTAGTCAACAACCAGGTTGAGCCTAATTCTGTTCTTATGGTAGTTAATTTGAACTGTTGGATGTCCACTTTGTTACAGTCGATTTCATGATGAAAAAAAAAAGATTTCTTCTTGAAATTGCAGACAGACTTACAGTTTTAGGTTGTTTATTCCACTTTATGCTTGTTCTGTGATTCTAACTTTTCTTTGTGATTATAAAGATATTTTTTAAGGCTTATTTGTCCACTCTGTTACACAAAGTGGTCAAAATATTTAAAATCCTTTCATAAATGAGTCATGTACTAGTTATTTACACTTCATTATACACAAATAAATGGAAACTCATTAAAAAAATATGATTAGTTGGTGAAAATTATTTAAATTGATAATCTTAAGTAAGGAGTTTCAGACATGATCTGTATCATTTTCGCTGGAATGACCCATATTCAAAATTTTGTATCATTGAAAAAGCAAAATTAGTACTTTATGCATAAGGATTCAGATGATATTTCAAGAAAATAAGTTTAAAATGTTCCAAAGTGTTCTAAAATTTATTTTAAAGCTATTATAGTGAATAAATCAATCTTCTGATAGCCTAAAAAAGCAGAATAGTGGTGCTGATTCTCTTATTTCGTGAAAAACTCTATGGCTCAAATTAGAGCAAAGAAAGTTTTGTTCATTCTTTACAAGTGTTTGAAATGTTTATTTCCTGATTTATATATTTTTAGAGTCCTCCTGACAGGATGTAGGTGTTAGGTCATTACATCTAAAGCAATTTTCAACTGGAAATAATGTTTTGTAGAACTTACCATTAAACTGTTTAATAAATGGTTTACAAGAGATTTCTAGTTAATTCTTTAGTTCTCTGCCTTTAACCCGTTCGGGACGGCAGCCCGCAGAAGAAAACGCTCTCTCAGGCCGGCAGCTGTTACCGCGAACTGCACTCACGGGCCGGAGCATTTTCTCCCACTAAGCCTAATTCGCGATTTCGAAAACTACGCATTACATAATAATCGATAAAATGTACACTTTTCATAGAAATGACACCATTTTTGAAGATGAGATTAAATATAACATATTTTCAATCATAGCCAAAAAAATCATTAAAATAACTGATATTTAACATTAAAAATATAAATTTATTGTATTTTTCTACAACTAAAACTACCTAAATTAAACACTAAATATTGATGCTAAATAGAAAAGAAACATGAAAAATCTTCACTCTTAACATCATGACACACATTAATAATGAGGATTATTGCAATAGTTAATATTGTAAAGCGGTATGAAAAATTTCAAAACACGGATCCATGCAGAGACCGACATTGCACATTTTGCATTCGTAACCAGTTTCACGTCTTTTATTGTGCTTTGAACAAACTGCACATCTCCTTCGAAGCTTTTTTCCATCTTTTCCAAATGAATACTGAAGTTAAACCTAAGTTAGAATGTCTCCCATAAAAAGCCCCATCCTTAAAACAGAACCGAAAACTATTGACGCTTTTAAAATGAATTAATACGCTCTTCACCACGTGTTGCAGCCTAATAAATCTCAGACACTTGATATTCCCCTCTCTAACGTCAGAGATATATATATATAAAGGAACCAGAGCAATCTTTTGAAAAAAAAAAAAAAAGTGAATAAGCAACGCCAGCCTTCATTACGTGCTTCTTTTTGAACCGCTTGTGTTTCTGTTTTCATCATCGCGAACCCAATAAATCTCTCAGATATTTCACACACCCTCTGTTCTGACGTCAGAGATATATATATATATATATATATAAAGGAACCAGAAAAATCTAATGAAAATAAAGTGGATAAGTAACGCCATCTGATAGAAGTATTTCGTTCCAAAAGTGCGCCGTAAATATGCGACGGTCGGCCCTGAAAGACATTTTTCGCTGTCGTATATTTACGTCGGTCGGCCACGTAGGGCAGCTCGCGCTGTCGTACATTTACGGCGCTCGTCCCGAACGGGTTAAGTTGCAGCTCAATTTATACATTTTAACTTCACAAACATTCTGCTTACATGAAGTATATGTTATGAGCATAAATCTAAGTGACTCGGTTGTTTTAAGGTTACAATATGTTATTTATTTATCAGTTAGTTTTGTATAGCTAATTAAATTTTTAATTAATTTTACCATGTTTCTTTTATTACTGTACTTTTCTGTTTGTCTGTTCGGGTGAAATTGTGTAATTGTTTTTAAACATATCCCAATGAGGTAGAGATTTGAAATTTTGACCATAGCTCAGAATCAAAGGAAAATGTAAGAAAATGATATTAGTATTCAGTAAAACTATATTACTACAAAATTGCATAAAAAAGCTCATTTCTATATGAAGGAAAGACTGCACTGTTTGTCATTTGGTATTTAGTTTCACTGGAAGACCCTAAAAAATAATGATGCTTGTTCGAACAATGTGTGATAATTAGAACACTTAGGAAAAAGTTTTCTAAAGATTCTAATTGGAATTCTTTAAACTTTATACTTAATACAATATCATGCAGTGAAGAATTGTCTCCAATGTTAGTTTTTTATGTAACAAAGTAAGCGTCACTTCATTTAAACTTACTTTGTTTTCCTTTTTGGGGGGGGGGGGGGGTGTAAATCTTTTTTACAAGTTTGGCAAGACAGACAATTAAACCAATTAGTACCAAATCATGTTCAAAAACCAAATTTTAGAAGGATCCAAGTTACAGTTCAAGGAGATATTAGGCAAAAAAAAAAAAAAAGTTTAAAACAATACCATATCAGTGTATGCAAGGCATATTACTAATTGGCACACTTTCAATGCAAGTGGAGGAACATGACAAGACCTAAAATAAATGTTAGGTTGAGTTAAAACCTTTTAGCAGACATGTTTTTTCCAGCTCTACTCATGTTTTATTATGATTATTTTAATTTTCTTTTTCCTTTTATTTATTATTATTATTATTTGTGATTGGCTATGTTTTTAAAGTTCATTCCCAAATAAATGTATTTATGATATACTTTTATGTTGAAACATTGAAATTATTCTGCATGCACAAAACTTATGATATGCATGAAAATGTAAACATAATATAATGTTGTTTACGGTTATAATGATATTTATATCTTTCAGTTTACTTTGATGAGTTCATTTTATTAACTGAACAAATTTTTCTGAAATTCATCATTGTCGATTTTAAAATGTATCTGTCAATGTCTGAAACTTGATTAAAACATTTCAGACACAGACACACAATACAAAAACGGAAAGAAAATAATTAATTAAATCAAAAAGCTAATTTACCTTGTTTTTAAAGAGGAGTAAAAATTATAAACTATTTTTTCTTAGTTTCGTGTTGGTTTTTAATCCAGTTCAGGCGCAGAATTTCTTACAGATTGTTCGGAAAATGCTTGTTAAGATTTAAAAGGAAAAACATGGGGTGCATGTACGTCATAACTATAAGTTTAAAGAATAGCTATCAATGCGAATACTTAAACATCAGTTGATATTACTTGCAGTGCAGTAAAATTACAATTGCATCAATTACCCCTGTTGGATGTGCCCCATGTTCTTCCTTTTAAATGGTACAAGTGTTTTGATAGTTATTAAAAGTTCAAAATCACACATTTTCCGGACTATGTGCAAAAAAATTTGAATCTGTTCCCAGCTTTAAATCTACTTGAAGCTAAGAGAAATTATTTTATACCTATTAGTTTTGTTTTAAAATATGCTTATGTAAAATTGTATTACTTCTCAATTTGTTTGTGACGTCAACAGCCCAGAGGAAAAAAACGGATAGGGCTGAAATTTTGCTCATGTAATATTCATAACACTACTCACTAATTGAAGTATTGTATTTGTAAATCAATTGATAGTTTTTCACTAAGTATGGGAATTATTGGTACCATTTTAATTTAAGAATGTCAAATCATTGTTTTTCAAAATTCAGCTTTCTTTTAAAGATCATGTTGAGTAAAATTTAATATTTGTAATTTTTTCGTATTAAATAATTAATACTTAGAAAAATGTTACTTGCAGCTGACTCCAAAGCAATGTACATGGGCTGCTGTACGAGCTTTGACTGTCCTGCAGAGATGGCCTTGTATTGATGAATATTTTACATCGGAGGTATGAAAATTCATACTTTTTCTTTTTAAATTTGTGTCCTCTTTTCTTCCTTCTTATCTTCACTGTAATTAATTTTAGAATTTAAGAAAAATGCAAATGCTAATGTATGGCATAAAAGTTGTGGTACACGTATAGTCACCAAAGCTCTGAATTCAAAAATGGGAATCAATTTGTAACTTATCCTCATTTTAAAGAAAAAAGATGCTGTACTTTTTATCTGCTTATTCAGATTTACTTCAAATTATAATTTATGCTCTCATTTGATGAATACCATATGATCAAAAACCAATTTATTTTTTCTCATATTCACTAGTGTTCAAAATTGGTTTTCAGATTTGGTGAACTATCTCAAGAACTACTACGCTGATTTTAATGAAATTTACTTTGTATATGCATTGAAATAACACAAAATGAATAACCATCCAACATTTAAAATATGCCTGCATGATCATGAAAAAAACTTGTTGAAGTCGGATGGTATGAAACAGCAGTTCCGATGTTCAACACAAAGATGAGTAGGGGTATCTTCCCCTCTAACGGCCAATCTGCCAATGAAGCAGTTTATGAGTTCCTGAGGTAATTTGGCCCTCTTTGTCAAGAATGCTGATTTCAGACCATGGATGGTCCCTGGAGGGGTTTTGCAACTTGCTATTGCCGTCTCAAAATGTGTAGCATCACTGCTTTAAAGAAGCTACTTTTAATCTACTCATACAGATGCCACTTCAAAATATTGTTAATGCACTCACTTGATGGATACTAAATGAATGAAAACAAATTTGTTGGCTCTCATAAACACTATTGTTCAAAATTAAGAGAGTTTTTAGGTTTGGTTCAGACAACAGGTTTGTTCAACAACGTTGTTCTCAGGCCGTGGATGGTCCCAGAAGGGGGGTTGCGGTTTGCTGTTGCTAGAGTCGAGAGATCTGCTTGGCCACAATCTATCCTATGAATATCCAGAAATTCGTTAACCAGTTTCACATCACTTTGCTTTATCATCCATTAAAATCAACTTGGGAAAACAGTACTCCTGAAGGGGTGAACATACCCAGGTAGCACAAATAACCTTTAAACATTTTATAAACGTTTTTAAGCGGTTATTACAACGTTAATAACCATTTTACAACCTTTAAAAAAAGAAATGTGCTACTTGGGTAGGGCTCCAAAACCCTATCCCTATACATTGCAGCTGTAACCGAGCCTCTTTCAAAGACATGGACTGGTATGCAGCCATCCAACATGATGACAGACCATGAAACCTCCACCACCATAATAGTTGATTTTGCGGATATTGGAGGGCAGGTAACGGGTCCTGCTTCAGTTTAACCAATGATTTTGGTCATACGTCTATATGGTTAAAAGTAGCGACCTCCTCCCTTCTCTGCATTCTATGCAGAATAGACCATTATGGTGGTAGCGCATGGGTGCAAGACCTTGTCTTAAGACAGATTTTCGTCTAAATGAAATTGGCGAAATTGATAACGGGCTAGAGAAAAATCAATCTCATTCCTTTAGTTTATACTTCCGAAATAAATAAATAAACAAAATATAAAATCAAACCACTAAAAGTGCATTTCAATCATTAGTCCCTTCCAAAATCATTTGCATTCAGGCTACTAGCCTTTCCTTTCCCTATCCTGAATTGTTGGTTCCCAATTTGTTCGTCACTATGAGTTATTCTTTTCTCTCTTCTGTAAGAACCCATCTCTTCTCTTCCATTATTAACATCTTCAACGATTTCATACCATTTCAATTTTAGGATATCATTTTCAAGAATCTGAGTATCCCCTCCCCTCAAATACCTCTCACTCTAACTTTACCGAGGATCCAAAATTTTTAGTTTAAGACTTCAATTCCAAAATAATCACTAAAGATTATATTAATTTTGGAATTTCCATTTCAAAAATTAGCATGGAAGAATCCCCAAACATCATCCATTCCCCTAAAGTTATCAAAGGGCCTACAATTTTGTTTATAGGACTTCAATCTCAAAAAACTTTAATGGGAACAACTCTTGAAACTTCTTTTGCCTAGAATTTTTGACTTTAATTTCCAAAAATTGTGCAGGAAAAGTACCTGTACCGTACCACTTGACCTAACGTTATTAAAGAGGCCACATCGCATTTTAATATCGCCGAAGTTGTCTAAAATTAGGTTTTTAGAACTAAAATTTCAAAAAATCGTCCGGTTCCCCATTTCTTCTCGACTGTTACACTTAAAACTGATCTTACTGCTAAAAAGAAAATTAAGCACAACCCCCCAGTTTTGACACAGTTAAATCAACAATATATATATATATATATTGGGTTTATTCTATTGAGCACACATGTGTGTGGTGAGCGGGGGGGGGGGGGTCAAATATTTTCCGTCTTAGAATCATGACCAAACTTGAACCTATGTGGTGGAAGTTTGATGGCAAGAGCATGCATCATGTTTGATTGCTGTACACCCCTCTATATCTTTGAAAGTGGCTCTGTGACAGCTGTGAGATATAGAGATGTTGTCTTTGACCCCCATGTTCACCTCTTCAGAGTTTCTGCTGCCCTGAGTTGATTTTAATGGATTCTCAGGATAACAAGACTACATAGAGCTGATTTGGTTGACAAATTTCTGAAAGGGGAGGATATTCATAGGATGGATTTGCCAGGCAAATCTCTAGACTCTATTCCTAGAGAATGCCTGGAATGTTTATGGGATGGCAATAGCAACTCGCCAACCCCCTCCGGAGACTCTCTGTAGCCTGAGAATAGCATTATTGAACAAGTGAGACGAATTGCCCCAGGAACCCATTAACTGCTTCATTTTCAAGTGTGAAGTCACGTTGCAAATCCTGATTGTCTGTTAGAGGGGTCCGCACCCCATGCTAACCTTTTTTTTTTCCTGTTTTTGATGAATTTGCAAACGCTATTTCATACTGTCTGACTGCAAAGTTTAGTTAGAAGTTAATTTTCTAAAATGCCTTAAACAGTGATTGTCATCTCTTCTTAAAGTATCATTATGTAGAACTATATAACACATTCAATAGCTAATTATTATTTGCTTTTTCTTTTCTTTGAAACATAAATTTGTTAAATATGGAGGCTAGGATGGTTCACAAACCTTTGGTTAAGAAAAAATTGTACCCTATATGTCAGGCTGTCGCTCTTTTTTTTTCCCTTTATCCATCCAAATATACTGATGAAGTTTCAACCTCTTTCTTAAGTAAAAGACAATGCTCAAAGCTCAAATAATTCTCAAGTTTTTGTCAATTTCAAGTGTTCTACAGTATGTTTGTATAAGTTGCAAGACCTCCAGTTTTGCAACTCTTACTTCTAGATGCATATTTCCAACATCAAAAATGCTCAATATGAGGTGCGGATTTAAGATGTTCAAAGCTTGAAGCAGGAAAGAAAATTGGTAGAAAAATATAAATCTATTTTTTAGATAGGTCATAATTCCCCCAAACTTATATTTATAGAGATATTCTCCATTGTAAATTATTCCCACACATAAAATATGAAATATTTACGATTAAAACAGAAAAAGATATCCAAGTTCAAAGTTTTAAAGTGCCATGCAAAAAATGAGATTGTAGCATATTGCCCTTTCAGAAGCCCTTTAAAACGAACGGTTGTGAAAGTATAGGTTTTGCAGGGTAAAAGGGGACACACTATATATATCTATATAGAGTGTGTTTCTGTTTAACCTGCAAGATCTACACCTTTATTTTCACAACCGTTAGTCCTAGATACATAATTGCAAAAATAGTCAAAATAAGGTGCAGAGCTATTTTAAGAGTTAGAAGTGAAAAAAAAAAAACATTCGTACCATTGATATTTGGGGAAGTTACAAGCAAAAAAAAAATATATGAACACAAATACTTTGAAGCATGTATAATCAAAATTCAAAGAGATATTGAAGCTCAAAAGTCTAAGAAATGATACTGAAAAAAAGAAGGGAACATATGGCCCTACCAGAAGAACACTGATTCTGGTTATAATTGAAACAAAAAAGGGTATATTTATCCTTTTCATTGATATTGAAAACAGAAGAAAAGATTATACTATATTAAGACACTGAAAAAACTCCTGCAGTTTGGAAAAAAGGCATTCAATGCAAACACGTAATTTTAACCATTTGTTAATTGCTATATTTCCTTTCCAAAATGGGGGGAAGATATAGCAGCTAACAAAGCCGGGTGAGTCATAACTTGCTGTGTTTTATATTTTAGTGCATATTGGTAGCATCAGTGTCAAACTTTTTAGGTTCAAATTGTCTTTTTATGCATGTAATTTCCCTAAATATGAGTGGAAGGACATAAAAGCCATATAAAAGTCAGATTTTATATTTTTACCTTCTTTTTTTTCTCTCAAATTTTTAATACCTTAATTACTTCTATTTTGACCATTTTTACATTTAGAAAGATGGATTTGAAATTAAGTTGCAGAATAGAGTCTGGCTGATTAGGCCACACATGCTGTATATTGCTGATAAGACACTTGTACATTTCCTTTATCAAATTATTGCTTAGTTATTAAAAAAAAATAGTAATCAGATCTTCATATTTCTTCAATTTTGTCAAGACAATTGATTTTTGTTTGTGTGTGCATATACACTGTAACTCTGCCTCTCAGTTGTCTCAAGTTTGATGTTTCATAATAACATGAATGTGAATTTGTAATTATTTTTGTAGAAATGGTTTGGAAGTCGTAAAATGAGAAGTGGTATTAGTTTCAGTAATGTTGTGAAAACACTTCAAAAGCTGGGTGCACCGGCTCAGGTAAGTTTTTTTCCAATTACTGCTTTCTTTTCTTGCATCGAAATTTAATAGAGGAAAAAGTTGAAAAGTGTTTTGAAATTCATGAAGTATTAGTTACTTTTCGAACATATGGTTGTTGTATTTTATAAGAATTATGCTGTTACAAGTCTGGCACACTTTAAAGATTCCTCCAATGTAATGGCCGCGGTGCTTGAATGATCGGAAAATCTTTTTTTTCCGTATTTTTTATCACACAAAAAAAAGTTTTAATAAGTCAAAAAGTAATTTAGGAACTTAATTATTAAATTAAACTATAAATCAGTCACATGAAGCTTTTTTGCATTTTATTTACAATTAAGTGAAACAGATATGCATAATTGATATCGCGAAAGATTAAATTTGTACACAGTAGAGAAAATTATCTAAGCACGTATCAATGACAAGTATTTAAAACCATGCAAGTGACATTTTTCACAAATACATAAATATTGCAAACTTACTCACGTCAATCTTTGTTACAACACTAGCAAATACTCATCTTTATTACTTTGCCTGTACAGGAGCCACAAACTGTCTTTTTACATTCCGAACAAATGCTCGTAGTTTTATTTCTGCGTTGCTTCATTTGGCACTGTTTTCGTTTTTTCCCTGACTTCGATGCTGTATCATCTGTAGCAATACTGATCACTGGAGTTTTTTTAGAAGAAATGCACGTTTTACAGAGTTCGTCCGCTAAATTTAAGATATAGTCACGATGTTCAATCTTCGCGCCAGTAACTTCCTTGTAAATTATCCAAGCATTGATAGCTGCTAGGTCAAGAATGTTAAAAGAAACTTGAATTGGCCATCATCGGGAAGCAGATTTTGTAGAGTATTTTCTGGCCATCTGATCAAGTACGTCCACCCCATATTTTGTTGAATAGTAAAACCTAACAACTTCAGGTTTCTTCTTCTCATTATCTTGAATTTGAAGGGTAGGGTGCAAGGTACTTATTAGTAATACATTTTTTGTCCTTCTTTCCTTGGTGTGATGTTTACGTTGTCTTATCGTGCATAATCATCTTGCTGGAGTACAAGGCAGATTTCTTGTGCTTGAAAGAATCGGGAACTTCTTTTTTTGCCCGGTTCACAGTTCCGACGAGACTAAGCCCTTTGTCTCTTAATTTTTTTGCTAATTTTACTGATGTGAAGAAATTGTCAGTTGTAATGTTTCTTCCAGTGTTGTGAAATGGCTCCACTAAGCGGCCAACTGCATGCTCCCCTATGGTTTCATCCCTGGGTCTGTTTTCATTTTTTCCTAAGTATGGAAAACCATTTAGTAAATATTTGGAATTGACATCAGCAGCAAGCCAAAACTTGATTCCAAATTTATCATGTTTTAGCGGCATGTACTGAGGGTATGGGCAGCAAGCTTTGCTGGGAAATAATTGTTCATCTATTGTTATGTTTTCTCTGGCTTTATAGCAAAGTAGACAATTTTGAATAAATGTATTCCAAACTTCTGATGCAAGAGCAAACTGGTCAGTTTGAAGTCTGGCAGATCTTGACGTTTTTTGATCAAAACGCACATAGCGCATAATTTCTTTGAATCTGTCGCGAGCCATTGTTTCATGGAAAAAACTCAGACCCAAAGTTTTAGACCATAAGTTATTCACTGAAATTCCTTTTGAAATAAATGCTCCTCGGGCGTATAACAAAGAGATAAAAGCATCTAATTCTTCTAGAGAAATTTTCCAACTTGTGTCTTGTAAGCTTAGATGAGCTTCTGCTTCTGTGCATTGCTGTATGACATGCAATATTTTTTCGTTTATGAAAAGTCTTTAGGAGCTTGTAAAACTTCCAAGAGTTACATTCCTGATAGCAAATGAGTTTGGGACAGGAGCTTCTTTCAATACATTATGCTTTTATAATCTTCCCACATGTGTTCTCGACGAAACTCTACTCCACACCGTACCATCCTTGGCTATCGCCCTTTCTTCCTCCTTTTGAGGGAGAGAGTTCTTTTTGAGTTTTTCTCAGTTTCGTTTTCACTTTCGAACCCTTTTTAACTTTTCTCTTATTACTTTCTATACCTTGTAATTCCGAAACAGATTTGCAATCATCTGATGAAGGTATATCGTTTTCAACAGTAGGAATGTAATCATCTTCTGATAGCTCTGATTGTTCATCGAATCCAGAATCATCTAATGAAGGTATATCCTTTTCAGAAGTAGGAATGCAATCATCTTCCGATAGCTCCGATTGTTCATCGGATCCAGAATCGTTTTCAGATAAATCCAGTAACAGTTGTAGAAATTCAACTTCCGATAGACTTTTTTTTCCAACTGTCCTTCGCGACATCATGCACTGAAAGAAATAAACGACGACGTTCCAAGCAAACCACGAGTTTTGGTGCACAACATAATTCCAGTACGGTTTTAGAATACACCTGTTTCAAATCAATTCTACCCTTTCTCGCCAAAAGAAGAATTTCACTTGTCACTTGCTTATCAAATTCACCTCCCTCCCCCAAGAAAAAAAGAAGCACGTGATCAACAGGTGTTTCGCATTTTCTTAATGGTTGAAAGAACTGCACGTGACCAGCAGGTGCTACTCAAGCCCACCAATTATAAAAGAATGTTACTCACCCCTGAAACTAAAAATAGGATCCATAATGCATGTAGCTGACAACAGAAATGCAAGCAAAATGGAGGCAAAAATAAAGATTGGTTGAGCCGTCAAGTTGACCGCTGTCAGTCTTTCTAGGTGTAAACATTTTCAGCGACTATAATATGAAGCGCAAAGAAATAAAATAAAATTTAGCTAGCACTTAATGAATAGTTAGGAAAAGTCAATGGAGGAAAAAGCGTTTGAAAAAATAACGCAGAAAATATGAACATTTGAAAACCGTTTGCGGTCAAAATGACCACTTCCGTCTTTCTAGTGTTAAAGGCCTACTTTGCACCGATTGAAAATATTGGATTTATATCAAGATATCACATTTTTGAGCAATGATAATAAGGCTTTAGCACCTTTCTTTTACATATGCATATTGTGTTTGAAACCTTGAATGTTGAATTTGAAGAATGAAATATTGAATATAAAATTTACATAAATCACTAATACTAGCTCTAAACGTCCAGTTAGAAGATGAAACCCATAGGATTTAAATATTAAACTGCTCAATTGATAAATTCAGCAATGCAAAAGTATTGGTGTTCTTATTTTCTAATATAGTGAAAAGCATTTAAAGGTTCTAAAATAAAGTAGATTGTATTTTGTAACCTCCAACGCACCAAGGAAGAGGATTATATGCTTGACATGCCTGTCTGTGGTGCTCAGGCGCCGAAACCGCTTAACTGATTTTGAAAAAATATATTGTTTGAAGGAGAGTTGATTGAGAGTAATCTTAGATAGGTCGCATCTTTGTATGACATTAATTGACAAGACATTAAAAACCTTTAAAACATTTTTCACAATTTTTAAAGCGAAAACAAACTAGAAAATTTAAAACAATAGAACCAAAAGAAAGAGAAAAAAAAAATTGTGTCTGATAGAATGTATTTGAAACTTTCATGTTATATAGAACTCGAATTGTAACTATTTTAGCAAATGTGGCTAAGCGCAGTGGCGGATCTAGCCGATCGTTTTGGGAGGGGCCATTCTGAGCTTCCTACGCATACTCATTTGGGAAGCGTTAAGGGTTTTTTTAATTATTATTTTTTTAAATATCCCCAGCTGAAAAACATGTTAAACTAAAAATATTTGAATTCAATGTTTATAAAAAAGAACTAATAAGCCCAGATTGATTAGGCATCTTCTACTACAACTACAGAGAGGAATCATTTCTTCCTTTGATTGACTTAGATTACCAGCATTTATAATATATATCAATCAAGTAATATGGGAAAAATATCCTGCTAAACCACGGAAAAAATATTTGAGCGCCCCCCCCCCCCTTAAAATTTCGCATATGGGCGCCCATGAGCACGACCAACTAGAGGAACCTCCTTCTAGTAAGCCGTGCCATGAGTCCCATGAGTGAGAGGATGGACAGCACCATTCTTTACTACTGCAGAAACAAGCACTTCATTAAAAAAAGTATGTTAGTTTCTATCAAGTATTTTTCATTCAAAAATGAAGTGAATTTTTCGGAAGATTACTTTTTAAAACTTTATAGTGTTTCCCAACCCTCCTCCCGACATTTTATATTTGAACAGACCCACTGATTTTTAAAACTCGGTGACACTATCTCTAATGTTTTGGCAAAACCTGGGGGGTGCATTGGTCCCTTGGCACCCCCCCCCCCCTCGGTACGCCACTGCGAGATACAAATGTTTTCTCTTTTTTTTTTCGAGATAAACATGAAAAGTATATTGATTTTTGTTGCAAATGCAGGGAAACTTTAAAAATTCCGGGTTGAGAGGCTTTCGAGATAGACAGGCTCGAATGTAACCCGATAGCACCTACTATTCAGTAAAGTTGATCTTCGAAATATGTCATTTTCGACGTTGGCTAGTACGGCTGTGTCGCCTAAGAAATCACATAAATTGATAATTTGTTTTGAAACTTATTATTTGGTAACTGTTGAAGTTTGAATCACATTGCACTACAACAATTATTAAAATAAAATATACAATACAATTATTAAAATAAAAGGTGTCCATCCTACCAACTTAAACGGCACAAATCCCCTCACCCCTACTCATAAAATCAAGCTATAAAACTTCAGAAGGGAATAAACAAATTTTTAAAACGATGCTTTTTTGTTTACAGCGGCAATCATAAGCATAAACAATGACTTTACTTACACTTTCTATAGTTTAAATTCTTATGAATTTTTGAGAAAGTAATCTCTGTTTTGAAAATACATTATATGTTATTATAACAAGACGTATATTAAAAAATATATAAAATATATATGTTACAATGAATAAAACAAATAATTCACGTCTATCTTTTATAATATAATTATAGTTATTAGAATGAAAACTACATGCGTATTATATAAAATTTTGAAAATTTTAATATTATTTTTCTATCAAAGGAAATTTAATTTTAAGTTCACGCACTAATTCAACAATATTCGCCAAAAAAGATTGCTGTAATATTGGTGTTTCTCACGCAATTTACGTTGCACGACGAAGTAGAAAATTTTCTCCACTTAAATTCTGTGCATGTAGATTAGCAGTTAAAATTCCATTACAGGCATATTTTGACTCGACGTGCAGTAAAAAGTTTGCACTCATGAAATTTACAATATTTTATTATTCTATTATACAAGCAAGTAAATCTAGTTTTAAGACTCATGTTAGAGTTAAATAACTTTTTCTGATTGTGTTTAGCTAAGCACGAGTTAAAGTACTGAAGAATAGTTTTAGAAAAACACGAAAAAATAGTTTCTCACAAAAATTGTTTTTGCTGGAAATTCTATGAACAATCTAAAAAAAGGAACGAAAAAACAAATAGAAAAGTGGGAAAAATTGTTTATTTTAGCTTTCTATTAGCCACTGAAAAGATCGAGAATATTTACTAATTGTAAGTTGTAAGTGCAAATAATTACAAAACAAAATCAAAACTTACCTTCGGTGTCTACGATGCATTTTTAATAACTGTGAAACCTCTCCTAATGATCAACTATACTGTTCTTGAATTCCGTCTTATCAACATAAAACTAGCAAAATGAACTACAAAAGAGCTACAAAACTACTTGAAATAACGCGGTCAATAAATGAAGGGCACCATTCATAGACAAAAACCCAACTAAAGAGATGCTTAAAAGCAACAGAATCACGTTTTCTTTTTCTGAGGTTTTGACGACTGATTGAAGAAAGAGTTAGCAAAAGTCCCTCCAACCCCTCATGAAAGAAAATCAGTTACACAAGGGTGCGCATCTCACAATCTCCCCCCCCCCCCTAGAGCGATGGCACAAAATACCCCCTTCCCCGTGAGCCTCAACCAAAATAGATAAAAAACGTCACCCCCCCCAAAAAAAAAAACGTTCAACGGTGCAGTCCCCGTCATGCCCCCCCCCTCCCTCCACCACCACTCCTGGGCGAGGGTCAAGAAAGAAAGAAGGCATTGGAGCTTGCAGGACGATGCTGTTGAAGTACTGTTGATGAATTTCGCCTTAAATTTTTAGACTCACATTTTTTTTCAACGTAAACAATGCAGTAGGACAGATTTGTAGGGAAAATAGCCCAACAATTATTAGAGCATTTTAAAATAGTATTTCATTTTTATTTTCATTTATTTATTTTTATTTTATTTATTTATTTATTTTTTGTGTGTTTGGAAACATCTCTGAAGTACCTCATAGCTTACTCATTGAGAAGTACTGCTCTATAGAGACATAAATATAAATTGCAGCTAAATAGCTTTTTTTTTTTGAATATATTTTTGTATAAGTTCAGGGGGTTGGGAATGATGTTTTTAAATTAATTAGTTTACTTATTTATTTACAATAATCATAGAGAGAGCAGCTATCAATTTTAATTTTTGGGTTAGCATATTTGTAGTAAAAAAAAGAAAGAAAGAAAAGAAAATAAAGAAAGGATCCTCACTATACTTTAAGTATAACGTTAGCACATTTGTTGATTGAGCAATAAGGGTGTAATAAGTTACTGTCACGAAATGAGGCTGGAAAATTTTGAAAATAAAGATAAATTTCTGTTCCGAGGGGAGGGAAATAATTTTACTCCAGCTAGGGCATAAATTTCTTTATCATTAAAAACACGTGATAAATAGACTTCGTTATTCTTTGGAGTTTTTTTTTTTTTTTTTACATTTTTCCCCACCACCCTAAAAAACTGAACTAAATCGTTTTGGGGGGGGCCATGGCCCCCATGGCCCCCCCCCCTAGATCCGCCCCTGGCTAAGCGTTATATTTACAAGGTTGGAAACCAATATCATTGTTGGCCAACAAGGAGGGGAAACTCAATAATTTAAAATGTTTATCTGTAGCCAGTTTTTTTTATAATTGCTTTTAATACAAGGATTTTCAATTTTCTATCTTTATTCTGCTTTTGCGACTAGCAACTTTCACTAGTAAGGATTATCTTTCCTTTTCCATGTTTACCACGTCTTCTCGAAAACAATCAAAAATATTCAAATTTAAAATGCTTTCTGACCAGTGAAATTAGTTTTAATATGAGGTCGGCAATCAGGGTTTGGGTTTTTAAAATCTTAGTACTTGTACTTACTTTTATTGCATTAAATAATAAGACATTCTTTTGCCTTATATAAAATGCAGAAGATGCGTACCCAGTGTCTACTTGTATATGCATCCACTCAAATCCAGGGGTCTGTCCAGGATTTTTCACAGGGTCCGTTTTTTGTGAAAAACTAAATAATTTTGTGAAAAATTAAATAATTTTGTGAAAATCAAACAATTTTGAAAAAAAAAAAAAAAAGCAAAAAAAATTTTTTTTTTTTTTTTTTTGAATTAAAAAAAAAAAAAAGAATTGCATTTGTTTTCCTCTTAAAAAAGCGTATTAAACATCAAAAATGCGAAAAGTCCGATTCCTGTCGCGGATGCAAAGAGATTGCAATTTTCAAAGTGACGAGTGAATTCAAGTTTTCGAGTGAATTCAAGTGACATTAAAAGCATAAAAACGGAACATAAAATAATTTTTTTTGGTGATTTTTTTTACAATTGCATTTAAAGGTCAATGGTAAACATATTATTAATGTCTGTTAACACAATTAATGCAAAAATAAAATGGAACGAACGTTTAACATTTAGACTCATAAAAGAACAGTTAATTTTGCTTTAAAAAATTTAAAATAATGATCTGAGCAAAAAATAAAGCGAATTTTCATTTATTTGCCTTCTAATAAAGAGTAATTAGCTTGAAAAATAAGTAAAATTCGATTTTCATATCGGATGCAAAGATCGCTTTTTTCAAAATGAAAGCATCAGAAATATAAAAACGGTTTTTAATAATTTGTTAAAGTCAAGAATTTTAAAGTATATTTCATCAGGTTTATATGATGAATGTCATTAATAATCACCGACATATTCGCCAAAAATTCGGAGAAAAAATACGGTAGGGAAACATAGCAAAACAAACAATACCAGACTTCCAATATTAACAGACGCAAAAATACATTAATTCCTGAATATAACTAAAACACCACCCTTGTAAGCATTTAAAATAAATAAATAAATAAATGAAATAAAAAAAAAGATAATTTTCTGCCAAAATAAGGTCAAAACATCGCACCAAAGCCGTCAGATGGAAATAATTTTAATTTTAAATAGCTGATCGCTCTACCCAGAAGCAATCCCATTTTTTCTCCAACCCTAGCTATCTGTTTGCAGTTCTAAGTTCATTCTGCTGATAATTGCTACTATTATTATTTCCTTTATGTTTAAGTCCATAGCAGGGATAAAAATCCTTACTCTGCACTTCCAGAGAAATCTATAACAACAGCAACATCGTAGCAAGCCACTTTGACTTGCATATGATAAAACAAACAAGCAGAACCGTTAAAGCAAAACAACTACCTTTTTAAGTTGTTAATTTCTTTAAAAGAAACCAACAAAAAGTGCTACATTTTGCACTAAAGATTTTTGCTTGTCCGAGCATCGCAGGGCAGGCAGGAAGTGCCGACTTTTTTTTTTTTTTTTCACAAAGTTAGCGGATAAGCGATTCCCTTCTTTAACTTTGAAAAAGGCCCAAAAGTTATGGGCTTTTACACAGAAATATGCTATGCATTATTTTGATTTCAGATTTGCTTTTTGAATGAATAATGTGTGAAATGTACGTTTGTTTGATCAGCATTTTGTGAAGGGTCCGTTTTGCTTGATCGCATTTTTGTGAAGGGTCCGTTTTGCTTGATCGTATTTTTGTGAAGGGTCCGTTAACGGACCCGATTTTCCTCTGGCCAGACCCCTGAAATCATGTATGTTATTTATTAAGAAACTTTAAATGTTAAGTTTATGGACATTTTTTGACCATTACAATTAGCTATACTACCGTGCTAAGCACAAAAGTTGTATCTGCACTTTTTAACAAAATTGAGTTATCGCCACCAGGTGACTCCTTGTGACATATTTTACCTAAATACAAAATTATATGGTCATTTGAGAACGGAAAATATTTTTAAAAAAATTCTGAAAAAGTTTTATCTGAATCAAATACATGGTGGCGCAAAACTTTAAAGAGTTTTGTCTCAGTTTGAGCTTGACTGCAGATACTACTTTTGCGCTTAGCACGGCAGTATAGGTCATGCAGATTTTATGCATACTGGAGTGATTTAAAACATATATGAAAACAAATAGCAACAATCAGGGAACGAATTTCAGGAACGGAAATTCGGGTCTTAGTTGCAGTTCTTTAGAGTATTTAGTGTTCAGTTCTACAGGGTGTTTATACAATATTGTGAGATTTTCAGAGCCCACTAGCATGCAAAGTCATCTGCGAAACATTGCCAAATTTCATATGTGCACACAGTTAACCGTGGGATTTTGATTTCTGAAATAAAATGAAATAGTTCTAAAAATCACCATCAGGGAAAGTTTTGGCGCTGCAAAAGTTTATTGCTATGAATATTGAAGAATTAAATTTGAAAAGATGCAGCATACATCAATTTCATCGAGAAATAATATTCTTGTTTAAGAATGAACTTCAATATGTGCTCTGTAGAATTTCATTAAGAAAAAAGAACAATGTTTCCTGATTTCAATCTTTGACTTTTGGCTGTGAGGATATCTGAAAGTGTTGTGTATCGAAGACATATACCCCATATAGCAACTTAAAAGATAGCTTAACATTAAAGGTGAAAGAAATCAATTGCGATTATGTTGAAGAGCCATCGCAGAAAACATAGTGCATCATATACAGTTTGAACTTAGAACTAACTTTAAAATGGTGGCCATATTGAACCTAATTTGTGAATAAAAATCATTTTTTTCAAGTTAAATTTATACATATTTTGACAGTTGGCATTTACTCCTGCAATATTCATTGTGATACAGTTTTACAGCTTCAAAATTTCTCCTGTTGGCAATTGTTGAAACTATTTTTTTATCTTCTTTAGAAATCAAAATCCTATGTTCTAATGTGCACCTATGAAATTTGACAATGTTTCGTCCATTACTTTGTGTGTTAAAGAGCTCTAAACACCTCACATTTTATATAACCACCCCTTATATTAAAGGTGTTGCTTATGGCTGAGTACATTGCTATCAGAAAAAAATACTTTATTATTTGAACATGAGGGTCTTTGCTGTTAATTAATACAACAAAAGGTTACATGCAGCTCAATAACAAAAACATTGAATGCAACTGACTTATAGAAATATTTTAATTTTCTTGTATGTTAAAGAGCTGGACATATTTTTTTTCTATTTCTCATGTTTTATGAAATATTTCTTTCATAGTTACTATGGAGGTACGTGGAGTTTATAAAAGATGAAGAAAAAAGATTAGAAATTGCTAAAAGAGTTAAATGTCATCGAGTTGTAATTGAGGTAATTGCTTTAAGAATTTCTTTATACTAAATGCTACTTTTCAAGCAAGAAAAAAATCTTGTTTCACCTCAATATTTATGCTCTGCAATGTACGTTTTTAGATCCTTTCACGCAATAAAGATAGACTAGCTTTAGAGGAATACAAGTCAACTCTTCGGCCTTCTACACCTGAAGAAGTTGCTGTTACTGTTGCCTTAAGGAACACAGTGAGCATTAAATTTCTCAACTACAATTTATAGTATGAATATTGCACTAAATTAAAACAAAGGTTTCAGATAGATTTTTCTCCCAGAAGTTTTCCCTTTTTTTGCTGATGTATACAATACTCTCTCAAACACTGGCAGCTTAGAACCAACCAATTTGCAGCCTTCATGTCACTGATTTGTGTCACAAACAATTTATTCATAAACAATACAAATTATACATTAAATATTAAAAAGCAATCCTAAATATAAGATGAAGAGCTGCACATTGTAATCGATCTTTCTTTTTTCGTCTTATCTTCATTTTTAAAGCAAAATGTACTAATGAAATGATTTATTTTCCTTTTTTTCCATAAAAAATTTTCATGTGAAAAGCCTTTCAGCTATAATAATTAAATTTATCCATCAAGAATAAATTATGAAGAAATACTTGAGTGTACAAGCAATGTGTTTTCTAAAATTCTAAAATTCATATCTATAATACTTGTAAACAAAGATTTCATTAAATGAAATATTAATAGTGTTCCTAGGGTAATTTTTGACACTGATTTCAGATATTTAATCAGAATTTTCAGGATCATCTGCATATTTTGTATAATCGTAGGTTTTAATTTATTTATTTTTCCTGGGTTTTCTAATATCATATAATGATAAAAACTCATAGTTAACAATTAAAATCTTGCCATAAAGACAAGAATTGTAAAGATAGAATATCAGGTTTACTGTTACTGCAGTGGTGACATGTTGGTCAATCTTAATGGCACCAGTTTTCATGATAATCTACCTGAATTGAATCATTTTCCTTGTTTTTTTATTTAAATGCAAACAGAAGTTATTGATTTTTACTCCAAGAAAAACGATTTTGTATATTGACTCTAATGGATATCTTTGTATTTTAACATCAAACAAATGAGACTATGTTTACTCTTGTGAACCTAATTTAACAGCTATTACTGTTGCATGATAGAAACATTACCGAAGGCAGTCCATCCTTCAGTAA
This sequence comes from Uloborus plumipes, assembly GCA_038373865.1. Classification (NCBI taxonomy): domain Eukaryota; kingdom Metazoa; phylum Arthropoda; class Arachnida; order Araneae; family Uloboridae; genus Uloborus; species Uloborus plumipes. Next base: position 21,169 of record JAXGGA010003126.1, read on the forward strand.
CAATAACATTCAGCCAAAATAAAGAAAACATATAGAAATTTAAAAGTTTAGTGCAATGCATATAGTGGAACAAATATTTCTGGCCTGAAATTAAACTAAACAAACTAGATTAACTGCTTGTGTTTTATACCATGCTGTCTTATCCTCTGCGAATAGGACAGCAATGGCAAGAATAATACTAATAAAAAGAATGGACCTATTGTTCTACTGGCTCTTCACAGTAAGTTAAACCTTTTCAAAAGCTTTTTAAAGACTACTGTTAACGCTGGGCTGGGTTTGAAATACTTAAAACCAAAATTTCCAAGCATTATTATTGAAAAGCTAAAAACCAAATTGCATGTTTGGAGGGCCTTCCTTTGTGCAAGTGAACAAATCCTTGTTGACTAATGTTAGACACTTGAGAACGATGGTCCTCATGCCTAATGCAGAAAGAAATGTAAAATAGCCGAGATTTTAATCATTATTTTACTTTTAATTGTGCATGTTAGGGTGGGGCGAAAAAAAATATTTTATGTAATCAATTTCTAATAGCGTAGAAAACTTACCCATTGGCATCCTAATCACACTACAAAACAAAAAAGAACTTTTTGTCTGTATTCTGCTTTTAAGTAGTCTATACTTACTGATTTTTGATCATCTGCTCAATGACCCTAATATCTGCGTTATATTTCAGAGATAAGCTTAGGAAAACCTTTCACCGTGCACACCACTCACAGATTTAGATGTTAGGCAAAAAATCCTTTAGGAAGTGGAGAAAATCTTGTTTCAGGGACATATTGCGTCAATGGTCACAGAAATTTGGTAGGATTTACTGGACCAACTGTGCTTAGTCCTTGTCTTCTCTACTGCTCAGACAAACTTTTATAACATATCCTTAAAGGCTTCCAAGGTGTTTTCTCCTCCCCTCCAAATGTTTTATCAAAAACAGTGATCTTCATAAATGTGCGTATTTGAATTGATGTTAGATATTCTCTCCTTAACCTTTGCTACAATATATCTTGGGAATTACCCTTTGAGGTATTGGAAAATCATTGTTCATGGCTTTCACAAAGTTTTGCATAATACTCAACAGAACGACCATGTGTGGAATCTGAAATAGGTGGATCTGCTAGACTCATTTGGGCATTCCTCGCCCTGGAATTTATGTTTCTTAAAGGCGTATGGTATTTTATGTAGTGAGACTTTTTGTCGCATCCAGGGTTAAAAGTGTAAAGGTGTTTAATTCCATGGGAGGTACTTATTTTTGCCAGAGAAATTAGAGCAATTCCACGGAAACAAATGCATCATTCAAAGCTTTAACACCATCCAAAGACCTCAAACACGCTAAATCCTTGTTTCATTGCATGCACTTCATAAAGTACATGGACTCTACTTATATATTATGCAATCAAATTTTGCAATTTTTTAAGAACAATATTTTTTATAATTTTTTAACTCCGTAATAGACGTATCTCACAAATGAGAGAAGTTTTTTGGCCTTCAGAAACACCTCAAAAATTTCTGAAACTATACATGCAAAAAATTTACTTGCAATTCATTTCAATCGATCAGAGTATGATAAAAACATATGGCTTAACGAGATTTTGATAAATTAAGAAAAAAGAGGTATAAATTGCCCATTTATGTGAGCATGTGTCGTAACAGACGTATCACAAAAACGTAAGAGACTTTTCAGTTCTGATTTATTGGAGTTTAAATAACTTAAATTTTGTTCTATAGCCCTCAGATTGTTATTACAGCTTACTTTAAATAAATACTTAGAGTGGAACTTTTTTAAATAAGTATATTTAGTAGTATAAATTACTTGTAGCTCATTTCAAGTTATACTGGATTAAGTCATATCTCCTTTCTGTCTTATGAAGGTTTTGGAAGAATAATACTACTACGTATTTCGTTTTTACTGATGATTAAAAGCTCGCTTGTACACCTGAAAGGTTTAGATTGCTCATCAAATATTGATGACTCCGTATGAGTTCTAATTCAGTTTCTATGGCTTTCGATTTTCTAGCTTTTAAGTTGAGTGTTTTCATTCATTGGCTGACATAACAGAATATTTCATACAATACTTGTCTGATATCCTGTTGCAATGTACCAAATGAGTTTAAGGCATTTCATGGATATCAAACTATCTTCATTCAAGTTTATCCACTGTTGCGAGAGCATAACATTTTGGAATAAAGATGACTGCTATCTTCCTGCGTGCAGTGTTTGCACGTTTGCTGACTTTTGACGTTATTTACGATACGACTACATGCTTTAGTTTCAACAAAAGCAAGGTGTTTCAGCTAACCACCAATTCCGGGCAACGGTCCTTTGTCGATAGAGGTGGAAAAAACAATTGGGTACAAAGACACAAAATTTCTAAAGGCCTTTTGAAGAAAATATGTATTATGTATTTATCATGCTGCATGTAGTGTGAGCATATCGTACATGATTTCATTATATTTTGATGCAAGATCGCGACTGTAAAGTTGCGAATATGATCATTTGTCCAATGGACACTTTGAACCTCCTCCTAGTATGCAAGAATACAATTTTCTGAAAACTTATTTAGAGCCAAATCCCTTGTGGATCTCTTGGAATCCATCTTAATTTGATCTTTTAACTTCACCAAGTATACTAACATTGGTTATCTTTAGTGTAAGAGTGGGACAAAAATTTGGGAAATAACTATTTTTAGCACCTTACTGCCATATCCCACTATGAGCCTTCATACATTATTTTGCTGCAGCGAATGTTTTCTCTAGTTTTCTCTCATTTATCTCATTTCATTTGCTTGCAGATATTTCCTTCATGCAAGATTTTTGGAACACCTCAATAGCAGATTCAAAACTCATGCTCAAAAATTAGTAAATATGCACGTGTGGAACAATTATTATCCATACATTAATTCTACAACACCTCGTGGTTTTTTCAGGGGATGCAATTTTAACAGATTGCAAACCTTCAGAAACAAGGTCTACATTTTCATATATCTGACATACAAGTATAGTAACAGAAGTTTGACGAGTAAGGATCCCATTAAGTAAGATACGTCTGTTACTGAACGAGATAAGTCCACTACGGATGGAAAATGCTGCGTCTGTTACGTGATAAAAAGCCCTTTAATGATTTTTTTTTTCTGAAAGGTTACTTTTTCTATCGGGTGTCTATTAAGTTAGAAAATTGAGTAGCTGAAGTAAATCCAATTAGAAAATATTTCAAAAAGTGAAAAAATGACGAATTTGCTTTATGGACATATTAAAATTAAATGGAGTTTTCAAGGGATGCATTTAAGTAATTAATAAATAATGCGTGAAGACATTTTAGTCTCATTTTTAATCAAGTTTAGACATTGGCATAGTATAAAACTATTCGATAATTTCTCTAACTCCATCAGCTTTTTGTCTATCAGAGATTAAAATAAGGTCAAATTACCACATTTTTTAATTTTTTTACGCTCTTCACAAACCTAATGAATTTCCGCACAAAATGAGCACATTTTTTTACTTTTTAGTAAGCTATACACTCCAAGACATTATAAAAGTGACGTATTTTTTAATTCATACGACTTTCATTTTTGTCTTTTGACCTTTTTCAAAATGGAATTGCCCATTAGTGAGATTTCTCTACATTATTGACTTTGTATCTTGAAAGAAAGAACTAATTTCTCAATTTTAATGGTGATTTTCATGTTTAAGGAGGCAAAATGCTTCAGAAATAACTTTTTTATGTGGAATACAATTTTGATGTTGAGTAGTGTAATGGGAAAAATAATTTTAAAAAACATAAGTTATTTTTGAAATTGCATAAGAGCACTAAAGTTCAAAAAAAAGAAAATAATTAAAAATCTACCAATCTTTTGGTGACCTTGATGGCAGAAGAACCAAAACATTTTTGAAATGTTACTTGAGAGTGAAATTTGTTAAGTTACTCTTCAAATAATTGAAACAGAAAAATAATATTTTCGACCAGTACATTGAAATACTCAGCTAATATTGTACACTGATCGCCTGCAGATCATTATATGATTAATGTGTTGACCAAGTTTGATATAGAGCATTTATAAGAATTAAGTTCAATTTCTGTGACCATTACTCTTTTATTTCACATTATTCTTTTATTTCAAAGTCTAGCTTGAAATAAGAATGAAAAGTATGCAATGCATAAATAAAGTAACACAAAAATATTCTTTTTCAGAAAATTAAATGGAAGAATTGATTTGCATATGTTTTTTCATGCCTGAGGTGTTTTTGATGTAAAGCTGTGACAGGATCTCACTACATGCACATCAGTTTGTCGAAAGGTTCCACTTCATATCTCATTTGGTTTTGGGTTATTTATATGTATATTTTATGTATACATTTTATAAAATTGTTATGCTTTTGTACTTTCATGTATTTTATAAAGATTTTATTGACTATCTTGTTTTCTATCTAGTTTTAGAAAGTACATGAACGGTAAATTTTAGTTCACATTACACTAATACAGTAAGTAAGGCATCGTTCATATGTCTTTTGATTAAAAGGTCTTTCCGATTTATAAGTCATTTTTATTACTTACTTATGAAAATGTCGCTTGTCTGTCTTTCTCTGTTGTTCCGAGAAATATCTCACAAATGTGAAATGACTTTCTTCCTTTAAGATGCGATAAATTGTAACGATAAACTCAAGCTTGAATTAACAAAACAAATACAAATACAAATGTGGCGACCAGCAGCAGGCTCTAGGCCCAACTTGGCTGGTCCTAGTCAAATTAAAGACCCCAATGAAGATCAATGGCCCTCTTAAAGCCATCTACTCCATTGCTCTTTACCGCCTCCTCCGGTAAGCTATTCCAAGTTCCCACTACCCTGCTAAAATAGTAATTTTTTCGAATTTCAAGATTAGCCTGAGATTTAAACAGCTTAAAACAATGATCCCTTGTCCTGCTTTCCGTGCGAAAATCTAACCCCGTAACATCATTCATTTTAATAAATTTAAACAACTGAATCATGTCCCCTCTGGCTCTCCTTCGCTCAAGACTATACATATTAAGCATTCTAAGTCTGGAATCATAGTCTAAATTAGAAAACCCATTTACTAACCTTGTAGCCCTTCTTTGTACCCTTTCCAATAAATTAATGTCTTTCTTCAGATAAGGAGACCAAAACTGAACAGCATACTCCAAATGAGGTCTTACCAAACTTCTATATAGAGGCAGAAGAACCTTCTTAGATTTGTTTGAAATAGATCTATTAATAAACCCAAGCATCCTATTGGCTTTGTTACTAGCTATGCTGCACTGTTGACTAGACTTGAAATCCTGATTTATTAAGACACCTAGATCCACAACATTATCTGCCCTACTAATGACTGAACCCTGTAAATAATAGCTTGTATGCTTATTTCCATGACCGAAATGCAGCACTTGACATTTCCCAACATTAACTGCCATACCCCACTTGTCTGCCCATTTAGTAATATGATCCAAATCCTGTTGCAGTTGATTTATTTGTTCGTCATTTTCTACCACCCCCATAAGTTTGACATCATCGGCAAAACAATTCATGTTTCCAGAAACATTTTCATGAATGTCATTCATAAAAATAATAAACAAAGGAAGCTTTAAGTGAACAAAAAGGTTTTATGAGTGCAATACAATTCATATTACAGGGTTCCCGCTCTTATTCAAGAAAAAAAATTCAAAAACTTTTTAAGGATTCTTTAAAACAATTTAAATACCACTGCCTACATATTTTACAAGTAAAAAATTTAAATCAACTACTTTCCCAGTTGCACTTAACACGTTGACTGCCAGGCTACAAAAAATTCGCATCACATGAGGTGGGCTAAAAATAGTGCACCTGTCCAGAAAGTTTTGATTTACTGATACCTCCTCAGAAGCCAAATATCCATATTAATGTCATTTTAATACACATAAATTCAAATCTGTATGAAAACGGATAATCTATCGTCTACGCACTAACTCAAAGTTGATTCTTTCAGCTGGAATGACATGCTACGAACTATCTTGTAGTTCGGCAGTCAACGTGCTAAATGACTACTTCAGAGCAGCCGACAACCCGAAAAAATATTAGAATTGCCTAATTCTGGCAAAGCATGCGAAATTTCTAAAAATTCCCTGTAGCACATGTATTTTTTTCATTGTAATGAAAAGGGAGAACTTATGCCTTAAAAATAACACTTGGAATTAAAATTTGAGCATTTTCATGCGGCAAATGAAGAAAAAAGTCTAGATAGTTGGTTTTGCAGTTGGTTTTCGTAGAACATCCCACTGGATTCGCGAATACTGACTAAAGCAAGGATGAATGAGGTTACAGTCTGAGGTTGCTTTTCTTATGGAACATAGATAAGTTATCATGCTTCAAACAAAAATTTTGTGGAAAAAAGAGCGAACATTTAAAAAATTAAATCTACCTTTAAATTTATAAATCTTGACTTCCCCTAAAAAATATTTCAGCAATCTGAATCAAAATAGATTTTATACTTACCATTGTTAGCTAAAATTAATTTTATCACTTATATTAAAACTGAATTTTATTAAATGTAGGTCATTTTTTCTTTGGAAACACTAGGCGAAAAATATATAAATGTTGCTTAAAATTTCAATCCTTATGCATCTTGCAAAAATTGATATTTTTCCCAAGCCAAAATTATTTTGACACATGCTACCTCAGCTTAACTTATTTTACGTTTTATTTTGAGAAAAAACTAATTTATTTTCAGAGGCATGTCAACATCTAGCATTTACGTCGCGGACGAAGCTTCCTATGTTGAAGATTTCAATCCAAATCCATCTTGCAAACATTTTAATATTTTTTGACAATAGATACCTTCCATTAGCTTATTTTAGATTATATTTTGATAACAAATAACTTATATTTTTCTATTTATATACATATTAATTTTTGCAAGCTTGATTTTAATAAGCATTAGGTTATCCATTGCTTTTTTTTGGAAAACAATTAAAACAATCAAGCACATAATGTTTAATTATGACTTTGTACTGAAAGGCAGTATTTTGAAAAGTTGAATTTGTAAAATTATAATTTTAAAAGCTTAAAATAGAATTTTCCATGCTATTAGCAGCAGTGCTCCCGTTAGGTCATTAAAGAAAAGATAAAATTTTGATGTGTTGTACAAAATTCAGAGATACTTTATGGCAGCACATAATTATCTCATTCTATTGTTTAGAAGTGCTAACGTCTTTAAGTTTTGTAACCAGCACAGATTTAAGGCATTAAAAGCAGAGAAACAAACAAATTATACGTGAAGCAGTATACGATAGTTATACAAGAAGCTTAATCCAATCAAGAGTCAGATTCTTTATTAAATTTAGCAAACCAACGACTAAAGTCAGTTGTTAAGAACAATGTCTTGTCTGAAATCGAGTTGCAAAATGGATGTTAGAAGATTCAGAGAAGTTATGAGAAAGAGAAAGAACAGTAGAACAAAAATGAACAGTAGAATAAAAGAAGTTAAACTTTTAATTAAGGTTTTTCAATTTTTAACTCACAAAATCCAATTTTGCATGATAAAACATAAAAAACTTTAGTTTACTTTTCAAGCACAAAGGTAGTTCCTCAATTTTAAGTTAAAGCGCATTGTTAACAAAAGAAAATCCAAATGTTATTGATAATTATGCAACCAAAAAATGTCTAAATTTTTCATATTGTCATGGAAGCTTTAAACCAAACGTTTGCATTTCATATTTGACCACCACGAATTCGCTCCTAGGTTATGCATGGATAGAATTCTTTTCTAAAAAATGAAAAAGGATTGGCAGTATAAATGTAATTGTTAAAAAGTGGATGAGTTTATCGTTTCAATTTGACTTTAAATGAATGTTCCAATTTCTATACCCTTGTCTCTGAAATTTGAGTTACGTACAGTGAAACATTTTGCTGTTCACCTATTGATACCACATCTAGTATTTTTAAACTGTAACTAAAATTTAATAATAGATAATCAGTGTTTAAGATAATCAGTGTTTAATTAAAATGCAAATATATTTCTGTACCTTAATGCAAAAACAACCAATGTCAAAATTCGTCGAATGGAGATATTCAGGTTCAAATATTTGAGTCTCCATAGGAATGTGTTAGATTTGGTGTCTTAGTTTCGCTCCACTGCTAACGTGGTTTGTTTTAAAACATTGGTTGTTGTTGTATATGACAGAGGTTACTTTTCTGTCCCCATTACGATAAAAAACTAAAAAACATCAAATTTTTGACATTGGTTGTTCTTGCATTAAGGTACCGTAAAGTCGAGTTACTTGGACCCACAAGGAGGTTACTTGAACCCACAGTAAAATGATAAAATCTGGGTTTGGTACTAGCGTTAGATATTGCAGAGTGCTTCTACCTTGCGGAGAAACGAGGAACTACATGCAAGTCTTTAACTAATAAGTACCAAACCTAGATTTTATCATTTTACTGTAATGGGCTCAAGTAACCCCCTAGGGTCCAAGTACAGATTTAAATTACTATAAATGTATGTGTATCACAGTCACATAGTATCTTGTTTGAGCCTGCTCCTAAACACAATTCTGCGGCTCCCAAATGGTATTTTCCCTACTCCCGAAGGTGCTCCCAAACCACATTTGGTCTCTTGCACCACTGCAATATCTATGCGGCTAACCACTTAACTTCAATAAGTTGCATAGTGAGATTAAAAAATCAGATTTTTTATGTCATATAGGGACCAGTGAATGAAAATATAAGCAAATTTTAAATTTCAAAGATTTATAGCATTGGAAAAAATAGTAGCATTTGGCCAAATGACAATCAAAACACTTAAGATGATGTACGTAGTATTTTTTTTTAATGGGAGAGTTTTTATGGTTCTGAATTAGGTTTTTTGGGGGTTAAAACGAAAAAAAGTGCCCAAACCCAAATTGAATGATTACCCCTATCAGTGGACAAATACAGTGTTTTCTAAGCATTTTCCTTCTGTAAATGAGTAGAAAGAAGTTACTTCTGTGGATTCATCAGAAAAAATGCTTCAAAACCATTTTTCATGAAAATACGAGGTATTCATTCAATGGTCGGTCTACCCTATACTCTGTGGATATTGTCATTATGCTGCTCACAACAATCAATAGATAATGCTATACTTTGCCATTTAAGTTCAAACAAAAATTAGAAAACTTCAAAAATGTAAATTGAAAGTTCATAACAGACTAAAAGTTAAGGTTTTTATATTTTAATTTGTACAATACCTTGAATAGTAACTATTAAATTTACTTACGGCCCTATGTAATCAGAGTTCATACTCAAATTTGAAAATTAAAAGTAAGGAGTTTTTAAGGAGTTCATTTCAATTTTTAAGGACTTTCCCAGTTGAAATACTTATTTTTTCAGCAACAAATTTCAAAACATATTTTTACAACTCCTATATTATTTATTTTTGCCACCATACAATATATTGAGTGACACACTAAATTGAAAGTCAAATATCCAGTTGTTACTACTTGAATGTTAGCAGACTCACGATTAAATTCAAGTTTGAGGGGGGGGGGTTAACCATTGAAAGATATTTTATTTCAAGAATGAATTAAAAAAAAGTTTTTAAAAAATTAAAAATGTAAAAAAAAATTGAAAATTAGTGTTTTTTCAGAAACAAGACACTCCTTAATTTTTTAACTAGAATCAACACAAAAAGAGTAATTATTAAAACAAAAATTGTAATAAGCTAACTGAAAATAGTACAGATTAAAACAACTTCCAACTTTCTTAAGCTTTGACGATTGACACTATTAAGGAGCACAGAATTTTGTTTAAAACTGTTCAAATTAATGATTTAGAAGAAAAATAAAAATAAATTTTAGTCGTTTGCATCTTGACAGTATAGTAAATGTCATAAATGCGAAACTTATTCCAATGGCGGATGCAAAAAGAACGCGATTTCCATAATGAACGAATTAAAAAGGGAAAAAAGATGTATAAATGGATTTATTAAAGTATAAATGTTTTAAATTAACATTTTAAAGCTCTTCGGAAAACATAATAGTGATAGCAATAAAGTAATTGAAGCAAAATTTAAATTAAGCCCGACTCAAATTTAAATTTTTGGTCTCTCATAAAGAACACAGAATTTTGTTTGAAAATTTTAAATTTTCGAATTTGATCGAAATAAAATGACACTTTACTTATTTGTCCCTTAATATAGCAAAGTACGTGCCAAAAATCAGAAAAATTCGATTCCCGAACCAGATGCAAACATATTGCATCATTTAAAGTGAAGGCGTCATAAGTATAAAAAAAGCAAATAAAACAATGTACTAAAGCAAAAAATGTCCTTTTAACAGGTCTACTTGATCAATATTATTGATAATTATCGACTTAATCGTCGAAAATTTGGAGTAAGGAAAAAAAATTGGGATGTAGGTAGATAAAAGCGTAGCGGAAAATACTAGATTTCCGATATTAACAAGTGAAAAGATCCAGAATTCTGGTATAATACTCCAACTCAATAACTCAATCTTGGGATTAGTGGCAGAAGAAAATAATCAAGGGCTTGTATTCACACAATTAAAAATAAGGAGTTTGGAAGGAGATTATAGCAAAATTCAGGAGTTTGTAAGGAGCGTACAAACCCTCGTAATAATTTACTGTCCCACCCACTGTCCTGTCACTGGCAATTAATTGCTCTTTTACCGTATCTCACAGGAAACACTGGTTTAACTAAGTTGATTGACGAGGAGAAACTATAAACATCACATGCTGACCTGTCAACCCCAGCGAATGTGTAAAGACTAACAATGAATTCTTATTACAGTGAAATCCTGTTACAACAAATACCAATGTAAAGAAATATATGTTTGAACAAAATAGATTTTCATTCTTGATTTTATTTCCATTACTTTAACAAAATTCTTGCTACAATGAACAAAATCTGAGGTCCCTTAAAGTTCACTGTAACCACATTTAACTGTAGTTTCAAATTAGCTCTCATGAAGTGGTAACATGAATGACATTTTAATTTTTCTGCAGACATTGAATACATGTAATATTTTTTGAAGTTTTATATACTAGGCTTGAATTGGCAGATGTTTTAAAATGAAAACTCCGGGTAATGGCAACAAATTCCCCATGTATGGTTAAGGAAGTACTATTTAAAGTTGAAACAATTTTTGTAAATGTTCATCAAATTTACGAATTTTGAAACTCGTTATTCTTTTAATTGTAAATTAATGTTTAAAACAATGAATTTGAATTAAAACTAAGTTAATGTTATCATTTTTTAAAATATCAGTTGCCCAAAAGTTTAGATTAAAACTAAGCCGCTACTAAAAAAAAAATTATACATACCTGTTTGGAATTTGATGTCCAGATTAAATAAAAGTATGCCTTAAAAGTCATTGCACATTGTGAGAAATAAAAAGATTCAACATAATTTCAATAACATTTTCTAAAGTTTTAAAACAAAATTTGAATTTAATGACTTTTTTTGGAAACATTTTACAATCTATGTATTCTTAACATGTACTAATAGTTTCTGAAATATTCAAATCATAAGTTTCCATAGGACTGTAATTTGTGCTCTTAAACTTAGTTACAGGTTTTACAAAAGTAAAACAGGATATGGTTAAAAAAAAACATATTTAATAATTATATCTAACAATAACCTTACAGATATTGCTAAAAAGTACAATTTTATAAAGACCATTTCCATTTAGTACATTTTAAGATTATAAAAACCTATTAAACAATAAACATCACAATTAACATTGTGGAAAGCAATTTAAATAGTACAATGAAACATCTGATCTTTTGAAGCACATTTTCAAAATTTTCCAATGAGTTCTGGTCCATAAGGTGTCCTGAAACGTACATGAATGTTCACAAATATTGAAAAAATCTTCATAAGCACATCTATGGAGAATCATGCAATTTTACTTATTAAATCTTTTGGGTACTTAGAAATCATGGATCTCAACTTATTAAGTATACTTTCAAAATGTTTCAAGCTTAAGACAAATACAACAAATATTTTACACATCAAAACATTTATTTATAGTGAATTACTTTTTGACTTTAATCAATGTTGGTGAATTAAATGCACAAGCAAGGTAATGTGGTGTTTACAACTGTTAGCATTTGTTATTCTGCACAAAGATATAACAGCTGTTCACAGTATGATTTACTATGCAGTGGTAAAATAGAACCCATCCTAAAGGGCAGTTAAAGAATCTTTGACACCGAAGAAAGGATTTTCTCCACTCAGCAAGCCAAACATGTTAGAAAAATATGTCTTCATATACATGTAGATAAAAGGGTCCCCGACTATAAATATCCATGAAATAAATAATGCTATTTTTGTCCATTTGCAATGAAATTTTTAAGGGACAGCAAGAAAATATTCCAAGCATAAATGATATCTGAGGGCATGCTTAAAAATCTGAGTCATCACTAACCACTGCAGTATTAGACTAATACTGTAGAATCATAGTTCGACAGTCAAGCTACTTCCTTACCCCATGAAAATCAGGGTCTTGATGTAAATATGCTAAATTTACCACCTTCATATTATCATCGTATAAACTTGCTTTAACCCATTCATGGTGCTATCACTTTGAACAAATAGTTTTCTATGAAGTCTTCTAATATTCACAAGTCAAAGTCCTGTTAAAAGAAAAAAGAAAATACTAAATTATCAATTAACATAACACATTTTTGATTTTCAACTCTAATAAAAGAGTCCAACTGTAGAACTTACAGGATTTAAGGCAGACATGCCAAAATTAAAAAGAAAATAGTAACTAATAAAATTTTAATTTTTCAAGTAAGACTTAAAAATATAGATTTGTTGACCTTTTTCGGAGACATGTGACTAAGGCAAAAAAAAAAGAAAAAAATACTGAAATATCACAGTATCATGACATACCATTGTGAACTTTATAAACAAACTGATGTTACAAACACAGGGGTCAGGGTGCAATTTAAAGAAATTTAGGACATAATTCTAGTAAAACTCTGGGACTTCACTAATATCTTTACAGTTTTTAGAAACTGGGGAATCTCCTACATTTAATTGTGCAGGCTTTCCAGCAGATCAATTTAAATTTTTCCAGGAGAGTCAAAGGCATGTTATAATGAACTTGCCACAAATATTCCACTCACAGTAAAACCTTCCTTAACATACACATCTAATTAGCAGACATTTTTCTCAGTTTGTCCCTTAACATAGGTTATTTTACATAATTCTCTCTGAATAGCAGTTATCTGAACACAAAAAGTTTTTTTTTTTTTTTTTTGAGAGCTTTGACAACATTTTCGGTGAGCTAACCCGGTTAAGTAAAGTGGTTATTTTTATCGGTGATTTTGTCTCTTTTCCTTTTATCTACAAATTGCCTTATGAAACTTTTCAAAATGTTTCCTCTTCACATTACAATTAATTTCCTCGTTTAAATCTATTTGGAGACGTTTTCTTCACTTCTGTTGCTTAGGTGTAAGAAGCTCCGTGGTAGTTTTTCTAAAACCGAATCAATTTATTAGTTCAGTGCAGAAGTACAATCAAAAATGGCATTTAAAAGGATTGATACAAAAGACAAATTAATGATCTGCTAGATAATGAGAGAAAAGTAAATTAAGCATTGTCTGTCCAAAATTTTTCAAAATTAGAAAACTTTCAGAACTTTTAAAGGACAGATGAAATTAGGATCTTTACGAGTTTTATTTTTCAAAACACTTAGAAGGTGTTGCTGATTGGATCATTGGATTACCTGCAAATTGAACTGATGACTGGAAAATTAGTGACTTTTCAAAGCACATACAGAGCTTTATTGAATAAGCTCATTATTATTATCGCACACAGGAGACTTTGAAAGAAATGCAACAATTTCGAAATTGATTTTGGGAAACAGATTTTTAATGTTAAAAGCGATGGTTAAACAGATTAATATTCCACTTTTTTATTACCTGTGAAGTACGTTATCTTTATTTGATGCAAGACAAAATCTTTAGTTGCACTTTTAAAATGAGATACAGTAAATAATGCACAATTATAAGTATGGTAGTGCATGATAGCAATGGTACATATGTAATATTATAATGTTTCATTAAATTGATCAGCAAGATCTGAAATTCTGAAATAGCAAAATCTTTACAAAGAAATCCTCCCTAATAATGGAAACCTCCCAATAACAGACAAAACTTCTGGTCCTAGGAATGTTATTTAACGAGCGTAAGCAAGTTAGACTGCTTGCACTCAAGAAGATTCAAAAAGTATGTCAAACTAAGCAAACTGAGTTACAAGTCTTTAAATGCCCCTAAGTTAACTTTGAAGCCGAAGATTATGAAATTTAATTAATGCATATCTGTTACGGACCCACCCCTCGCAACTGATACAAGCATTACAGAACTGAAATTAGCTGCTGAAACTGGACGTAGTGATAGAAAAGAATTTAAGATTCCTTCACATACACAAGCTATTGAGAGAATTATTAAAGATAACAAGTTTTAAAGCATGTCAACCGTCAAGGAAAGGAATGAATGTGATCCTCTTCATGACAGGTCGATCGAGGCTCACAGATAGAAACAAGCTTCCAAAATTCAAAACAAAACGTCATTTTAAATCTACTACTATGAGTATGGGTTAACATGAACTTTAAAAGAAGTTTGAGTAACACACTTTAGTTTATTTTGAAGCAAATATTTTCTGTAAATTCTGATAAAACAAATATTTTGAAAAAGAGTTTGATATTTTTAAAATTAATTTCTAATTATAAAATGATAACTATACTAATCTAACACATACTAATCTATGTTTGTTTTGGTGTTTAGTTTCAAAACTTAATTCTAGTAATAACATATTTCTATGTAATACAATGAAAATGGTATTTGTAAGATTTTTTCATAACCTATTTTTTTTACCTCACAAGTAATATTACAATAAAATTAGAAAATAAATTCAAATGATTTTTATGCATAAAACATAAAAAAATCCACCAGCTACCAAATTTTTAGACCAACATATATATATTTTTTAAAAACTAATATATTTCTCCTGAAAATTCTAACTTCAAAAAAGAATAACATTTATTTTTGAGTACTATGCAGGAGACCTAAATGCGCATGAGAGCAAAATTTTTTATTTGACTATAATTTCCAGCTTTGTTGCAAAAAATGTTACCATAAATCTTAATTTTTAGAAAAAAAAAATTATTTTTGAAGAAAATCACAAACTTTAGGTCTCGTGCGGGACACCTAAACAATTTTTGATTCGAATAATTTTTTTTGTGGACATGTGGGTTGGTAAGGGCAACTTTTTATCCACTTCATAAAATGAATTTCGAAAATTTTTTTTTTCGATACACCTAGTGCGCAACCATTCATAACACAACAACACATTCTCACAAAGGACAAGGACAGGAGGGATAAAGCACATCCATGCTCGAGCCAGAATTCAAACCCGGGACCACACCATCCGGGTCAGACTTCTCTGACCACTAGACAAGGTGGCAGACTTTATTTTTCAAATGCATTGAAAAAATCCTTAAATCTTAGTTATTCTTGTTTTTTCAAACTGATCATGTGTACCTTCTGAACAATGCCTCTTATACATGAACAATGCCTTACATATTTTTCATAAAAAGTAAAATTTCAATTTCTTTCTTATTTAAAAAAAAAGGATTAAGAATACGAATGTTGAGCAAGATCAATGCAAATGATTCATAATCAAGCCTCAGAACAGAATGGACTCTCAAAAAAGTAGAGATACGAGATTTAAAGCTGTCAAGAGACAAAAGTAGACTAAAAAACATTCAAATCAAGACCTTTTACCACACTTCGGAAGAAGAATAAAATATAATTGAAAAAAGAAAAACAAAATGTAATGAAAATGATTCAAAACAAATGGAAATATGTCTTATTTTTAATCTTATGTGTGAAAAAGTTTTATTTTGCAATCCCAAATTTTAAAACAGGTTGTTTTTGACGATATGTTTTTCATGTACATCTCTGCTTTTAATGTGAACCAGCGGGTGACCGAGCTCCGCTCGAGGAAAACAGGTATCGAAGCTAACTCGAAGATTTAAATTTTCAATTGTGATTTATCAAAACAATACATGCCATAAGAAAATTTGTGAAACCATTGGTGAAAAGATAACCGGTTAAAGTGCACCATTGTAAACTATTCTAAACAAAGTTAGAGTTTGGAAAGGGAACTATTCTATACAAAGATTAAGTTTGAAAAGTCATAGGAAATAAAATGTAATTGATAATAAAAAACTATACAATTAAAGAAATGGTACAAAGTGAGCAGGGTAAAGATTGAAGTGTGTTGAAGTTCAATATTTTTGACAAATTTATTTAGAAAAACCAAACCTCGTGATTCCTCGTGGCCAAAAACCCCAGACCCCCAAGTTTACCGGAGTTAATTAATTCTGGGACGATTTTCGACTTGGCAACCATTCCTCATATTACCCCTAACGTGTACCAGGGGACCGAGCCCGCTCGGTTAAAAAAAAAGAGGTTTGTAAACTCGTGTTTTTTTCTAAAGTGCGAAGTACTTATTTAGATAAACTTGAAAAGCATTTTTGAGCCTTTGGTTGCAATTACGCATTCAAAACAGCCGTAATTTATTTTAAAAAACACAACCCTATTTAATCCATGCTCACCGTAAAATCACACCTAATTTCATTTCATTTGGCGCCGAAGGCGCGGGAGGATTTGATGCGAATGGATGCAGAGTCTCTGTTCTCCAGTACGCATTTGGTTCCAGTTGGTTTTGACTTTCACTTCACTTCACACTCCAGGTCCCCCCCCCCCCGTACATACCACAACTCGCTTTTTAACCGGGATGGGGCCCTGAAGAGCGCTCTGTTCATTTTTAACCAGGCCCAAGGGCCGAGTAAACCCTTGGCCCAGCACACCCCAGAGGTTTCGTTTCACTTGGAGGATTTTGTGACCACGAACATTTTTAACGTCCCCCAGCAACCATTAATGAAGACGGTGGATCTTTGATCGGCGGCTAAATGATCGACCCGAGACCCTCCGGTTACGAGTCCGATAACTAACCGATTGGACAACCGCGGCCTCAGGCCCCTATATAGACGAGCTGACGCATCAAGATTACCACTTAGGATCCAGCGCGTCTGTGAGGATTGTCTTTTCTGGCCAGTTATCGCTTTTTGGTAACTTTTTACGTAAATTAACAAAGCTTGGCAATGTCCCGAAACTTTGCTCTGGTAACCCTAATTCCTCAACAATGAAAAATGAAAGTGAAAGTTAATAAGTTGGATCAAAAGTGGTGAAACTTAAGCTTGATGCGCCGGCCTGTCTATATTGCGGCTCTACCGCTGCCCATACCCAATTCTAACTTTATTTTGATCAATCTCTTTTAAATTTCAAAAACAATAACAATTCTAACATGTTGCCAAAAATTATTTGCCATATACCATAAAAACATAAATTTACGCTGATGTGATTAAATATGAGATCCATTGTTAAAACGTGGTTGCTATGAAACAGTATAACAATAAGAGTAATCATAAGGAAAATGGCGTAGTAAGAAATCTTCTCAAACTTTTAATGAATCCTATCTGTAACTCCGAACTTTTCGACCGTAGCGCTTCAAAACCGGCGCCAATCGATTCCTCGTGGCCAAAAACCCCAGACCCCCAAGTTTACCGGAGTTTATTAATTCTGGGGCGATTTTCGACTGGACAACCATCTCTCGTATTATAGTATAGGATTAGTTTCGAAAAAATGTCCTCTGTAACTTCTTTTAGATGTATATCACAGTTTTTGACTAATTTCTAAGTCATCAACTATGAAAACAATGACGAATTTAAAATTTGGAATTTCCTGCATCTTTTTAAGTCTATATTTTACTGAACTGTTTAATTATTGAACAGACAGTATGAAAATTTTCCACTGTGCTGGTATTCATTTCTTCAGTGATTAGTAATAGTGTTGAACTAGAACTAAAAAAATGACCAGTATTTTGAGTATAGTTAAAGAAAAATTTTTGGTGCTTTACTTTTGGGAATAAGTTTAATCCTACAGAATTCAGCCTCGTTTTTGGGACTAAATTACCGAAATTAAAGAGTGTGATCATTCAATGTTTTTTATTCACCATTTTGAAATTTTCAGTAGTGTACCCAAATTTGCAGAAGTCCATGATTAGCTGATTTAGGATCCTAAAATATAAATAATAATATTTCTTTGAAAAAACATTAAAACATTTAATCTGTTTAAACTGAATTTCATATTTTTGAATCTTTTACCTTTGGTGCGTTGCACTTACGAGGGCTGTGGATACATACAGTACAATTTTTTTCTTTCCCTGATAAATTGTCAATTACTCCCGAAAATATGGTACATTTTCTAAATAAACTTCATCAAATCGAAATATTTTTGAAAAAACATCAAAAGTCATTTTGCAGCCACTCACACTCACCAAAGGGAGAAAAGAGAGCAGTTCCTAGGCCTATCCGTAAAAAATCCCAACAGTTTCCTCAGTAAGATACGTTTTGCCAAAAAATAAATTATGAATACATTTCATTTTCCACAATCAATAGTCCTTTGAAACCTTACCAGTAAGAGTGGAAAAAATTAATATTTTACAAAGTCTTACCATTTCAGAGTTTCTCTTAGCACCATGCATAAGTGTTCCTCTGCCAAATCCATAAAGAGGAGAAGGCCTTCGAGCGGATGGTGGAGAAGCTCTTAATCGCGTAGGAGGTGAAGAACCTCTCGCTGCATTCAAACCTCGTCCAACACCATGATTTGCATTTCCCCTGCCCCTATCAAATACATAAATTTTGAATCAAAAAACAGAACCCAGTACAACAAACAAACCCTGAACAAATGAGGTAAAAACCTCATTTGTATTGGAACAAATCAAATAAATATATGTTGAAGATAAACAAAGTTTCCTAAAATATCTTTCACCAAAACATATCCTACAAAATATAACTGCATTTTTTGCTTAATGCTAGAATGTTGTTTCTAATTACCTGAAAAGTATAAAGCAATTAATAAAATATTTTTAAATATAAGTTTCTAACTTAACCAAGATTTTAAAACCTAATTTATATTATAATTCAGAGAACATCATATGCATACATGATATCGGTTAAATATACAAAACACAAATACAAAAGATGACACCAGCTACAGGCTCAAGGCCCAACTAGGCTGGTCCTAGTCAAATTACAATCCCCAATAAAGATCCAAGGCCCTCTTAAAGCTATCAACTCCCTTACTCATAACAACCTCCTCCGGTAAGCTGTTCCAGGTACTCACAACCCTACTGAAACAGTAATTTTTTCTCACCTCTAGGTTAGCCTGAGACTTAAATAGCTTAAAACAGTGTCCCCTTTGTCCTGCTTTCTAAACAAAAATGTAGCCCACCAACATCATTCATTGATAAATTTAAACAACTGGATCATGTCCCCTGTGACTCTCCTTTGCTCAAGACTGTACATCTTAAGCATTCTAAGCCTGGAACTATAATCCAAATCTGTAAGCTCATTTACTATCCTTGAAGTCCGCCGTTGAACCCTTTCCAGTCAGGGTTGTCATTTCGTCCACTTTTTTGCAAAAAGTCCGGGACGCCGGAAGAAATGGACAAAATTGGACAAAATGGACAAAATGGAAGAAATGAAAAAAAAAAAAAAACTTTTTCACACGTTTGATGCATAAAAATGTTCTGTACAATTAGTATCTCTCTTGCATTACCTATTTCCCAAAATAGAA
The DNA here is from genome assembly GCA_038373865.1 of Uloborus plumipes. Taxonomy (NCBI): domain Eukaryota; kingdom Metazoa; phylum Arthropoda; class Arachnida; order Araneae; family Uloboridae; genus Uloborus; species Uloborus plumipes. The sequence goes on from JAXGGA010003126.1 coordinate 40,856, forward strand.
TGATAGTATCATACAAAAAAAAGAAAAAATAGAATATCAATTAACAAATTGATTTTTAACTAATTTTAGTTGAAAGAAATAAAATTTAACATAGTGAATAAACTATTGAGTGTAATTACATTATTATAGAGTAGACAAATAGAAAAAAAAGTGTTTTCTTTAATACATATTTTTAAAAAGAAATTAAAGAGTATTCTGTCACCTTAGATATTTATTAACGCAATAAAATCCCTTAAAAATTAAACTTTATATAATATTTTCTCATAAATTCTATGGTTAAATTTTGATTGCATTAAATACACATATAAATGTATATCATTGTATTTGAAAATACATTAGATGCTACAAGAAATATTGGTTTAATTTTGATTCACTTGGTCATTTTACGTTTTTTTTTTTTTTTTTTTTTTTTTTTTTTTTTTTTTTTTTTTTTTTTTTTTGAGGATTTAATGAATGTTGCCCCATTGTAAAATATTTATGTACACAGCATTGTTTTATGGATATATTAATGTTATTATAGGAACATATTTCATTTCATGGCTATATTTTCTTTCTTGACATCAAATAATGTTTACTTCATAGGGTTTTTAATATTTTGAGACTCAAACCTCTTAAAATTTTTATTTCTACTTTTATGTTTTATATACACTTTTATTGTCGGCAATGAAACTCCTTCGCAACAAATAAACATCTTAAAATTATTTACTGCTGATGTGTGCTCTCATAAGCATTAAATCTTATCGTTAATATTCATTTATTTTATACAGATACTATATTTTTATCATATCTGTTTTTCATTAAATATTTGCTGGTATACATAATTATGTGTGCTAATTTTGATAATAAAACTATTATCTCATTAAAAAAATCAATATTTTAAAACGTTACTTTTAAACTTTGGATTTTTTAATCAAGAACTGTCATTTTCTTTAAAGTGGACAAAATGGACGAAATGGACAAAATGCTATTTTGTCCGGGGCGGTTTTTTCCAGGTTTTTCCGGCGGTTTTTTCCGCCCCGGACGAAATCAAACCCTGTTTCCAGTAAATTAATATCTTTCTTAAGCTGTGGAGACCAAAATTGAATAGCATACTCCAAAAGCGGTCTCACCAAACTTCTATGCATAGGCAGAAGAACCTTTTTAGATTTATTTGAAATAGATTTATTGATAAACCCCAGCATCCTGTTGGCTTTGTTACTTGCTACACTGCACTGCTGACTAAATTTGAAGTCCTGATTAATTAAAACTCCCAGATCGACAACACTTTCTGCCCAACTTGCAGTTGAGCCCTGTAGATAATAACTTGTATCTTTGTTTCCATGACCTAAATGTAAGGCTTGACATTTCCCAGCATTTACTGCCATACCCGACTTATCTGCCCACTTAGTAATGTGATTCAAATCCTCTTGCAGCTGATTTACTTGTTCCTCATTATCTACAATCCCCATAAGTTTGACGTCATCAGCAAAACAATTCATGTTTCCCGAAATAATCTCGTGAATATCATTCATAAAAATGGTAAAAAAAAGGGGCCCTAAAACTGATCCCTGAGGAACCCCACTCAGAACCTCACTCCAATTAGAAAAATTTCCCCTTACAACTACTCTTTGTTTCCTTCCAGTCAACCAATTTCCAACCCAAGTTAAAAATTTACCTCCCACTCCTATATCAGCTAACTTGCTGAGAAGAGCAACATGCGGCACCTTATCGAAAGCCTTTTGAAAATCAATGTAGACAACATCCACACACTTTTTGTTATCCAAAGCCTTAGTAACCTTATCATAGAAATGTAACAAATTAGTAGCACAGGATTTGCCTTTCCTGAAACCATACTGCATACTAGTCAACAAACTATTAGTCTCTAAGAAGTTCATAATTTCGACTTTGATCAAAGTTTCAAAAATTTTACAAACCACTGAAGTCAAACTCACAGGCCTATAGTTTCCTGCATTACCCTTAGACCCTTTCTTGAAGAGCGGCGTAATGTTAGCCAGCTTCCAGTCTACTGGCACTATCCCTGAGCTAAACGAAGCATTGAAAATATTTACAATAACGTCAACCAATTCCTCTGCACATTCAACTAGAATTTTTGGATAAATATTATCTGGTCCCGGAGCTTTAGTTGATTTGATTTTTTTCAACTGACATAAAACGTCGTCCCTGGAGAAAACAAAATCCTGAAGCTGTATAGTAGCTTGTGTCACCCTGGTGTCAACTGTTGAGATACAGTTGTCGTTAAAAACACTGGAAAAAAAGTTATTTAACACATTAGCAATATCCCTATCGTTCTGAATTAAGTTACCTTGCCCATCGACCAATGGCCGGATTTGACTACTTCGAACTTTTCCAGAATTAGCATAAGCAAAAAATTTTTTAGGATTACTGTCAATGTTATCTGCTAGCCTTAGCTCCAATTCTCTTTTCTGAATTCGTACCAAATATTTAAAATTACGCCTTGCCTCACTATACTTGAGCCTATCTGCACAGTGACCAGTTTCTTTAAACCGATGAAAAGCAGCTTGCTTAAAATTTAGAGCGTCTTTGGTTTCCCTGGAGAACCACATAGGCCAAATTTTAGTGTTAATACCTTTTCTCCTGAAAGGAACAAAATCCTCAACTGTTTTTGCGAGTTTTTCTTTAAACTCTGTCCATTGCAGATTTACATCACCATTGTTTAATCCCGATGAAAAAGCATCCTTTAAGCTCTGCCTAAGCGCAACAAAGTCGGTATTTCTGAAATTGGGCACAAACCTAAAATTTTCATCTTTTTGCTTATCAAATTTTATCCCAAACCTAATACTATTATGGTCACTATCCCCAATATGTTTCCCCTACACATAACCCCTGAACAGAACCTTCAACGTCACAGAAAACCAAATCCAAAATCACATCCTTCCTAGTTCCCTGAGCTACAACCTGATCTAAGTAACAGTCGCCAATTACGTTCAAAAACTCCTCTTCTCTGCCATTACTAGGGTGAATAGTATTCCAATCAATGCCCGGAAAATTGAAATCCCCCATTATGATGACTGAACCCTTACTGGACATGTCCCTAATTATACAATGCAACTGTTCATCTTCCATTTGACTTACATTAGGTGGCCTATAAATGTTGCCCAAACGAAGTTTTTTCCCTTTGTTGCTCATCAATTCCAGCCAAACCATATCAATATTATTAGGTTTGTCCTTTAATGTGTTTGTCCTTAATTATGCTTACATCCTTATTAGTAACTTCCCCCTTACTCTCTGGAGTGCTTACCACATCTACATCAATCCTACAATCTAATGCTAGCTCAGCCTTCAGAATATCCATACTATGTTTAAAGTCTTCGAGTTCAGTACACTTTAGGCAAGTGTACTTCTCCTCAACAACAGACTCATCCCCCCAAACAGACAGAACATCTGACAAAGGTCACAAAAGATATATCTGTCGCCCTTCCCGCTTTTAATCTCCTTAAAAATAGGTTTAACTCCCATTTTAACTCAAATAAACCAAATTCAATACAAAAAGGCAGGATTACAAAATTTAAAATTAAAAACTAATAGTTAGAGTAAGAAAACATGAGAAGTAAAAAAAATACAAAAAATATATAAACCTAGATAAAGATCACTCATAAGCCACACCCTATGAACACACAATGAGATTACCACATTTTAGGCTTAACACAAAAAATTGAAAAACCCTTTAAGAAAACAAGTAAAGCAAAAATAAGACTTCAAATTACAAAAATACTTAATTTTATGCTAAAATACAATAGAAAACTAAAATAAAGCAGTAAAAACCAAAAATTTCAATCGAAAATCAACTTTTAGCTAGCAGCAATAAGAATCTCCAATAAGCTACCAAGCAATAAGAATAGCAATAAGAGAAATATATTGACATCACAGAAGCTGATATTGAGTGACAGAAAAACCTTTCTTGAAGACTGATTGATGATTCTCTCCAATTCAAACTCCCTAAGTTGTTTAAATTTCACCCCATTTAACATGGAGGCATACTTAGGTCTCACTAAATGTTGACGCTTGCAAATTTCCATGCACTATTTTTAATGTTCCTCTACAGCCCTCTATATGCTTTTAGCATCGTTTCAGAGTGCGCTGCTTATGTCCCTACAAGCATAACTCTTGCATCAATCTTGACAGATCTTGATATTGTATTGACGGCGTCAAGATTGCGTATTTAATATTGCATAAAGATTGCATAAAAATTGTTATGACAAGACTTATCCAATACTACATACATCTTGACACATCAATATTGATTTTGTCTTGCAATATCAAGATTGCATATACCTTGTCAGCATCAAGATTGAAAAGAATATTCTGGATAGCTCATTGTCGCCGTCAAGATCATTAGCGCACACAATAGGAGAGAGGTGCATGCGCATAGTTTCACACCCAGCATTTCTTGTTTCTTGCATCGTTGGTTTTTTCCCTTCTTCAACGCGAGAGCTGCATGTGAAGACGTGGGTACAATTTAGGCTTTCTTTAAAATTCGGTTGCTTCATTGTTGTGTGCAACATTGTTTTAGAGTTATTTATGTGATCCTATTACTGCATTTATTCAATGATGTAGTGCTATAAAATCCATATTGTGATCAATTGCAGAAATGGACGAAAATAAAGTTTTTGTTCCTAAACGTGGCTGACAACAAGGAATTATATGCAAAGGTTTTATCATTATCACTTCAAGCTCACTAGTAAGCTAAATTTTATTAACTATTTATGTTATTCTTTAAGACAAATTGATTTTTTGTCTACACAGTATTTTTAAAGCTGACATCTATCGAGAATGTAACTTTAATTTTTTGTTGATTATGTCTATTATACAATTTAATGCTCCTCAATAATCCTAACTAGGCATTTTATGTCTTTGTAGTACTACAAGAAGCATAAATTTAAAAATAAATTAAATATTACACCATATTTTTACTAAGCCCACTTCTATTAAGCATAAATAATAAAAATAATAATAATAATAAAAGAAAAGAAATGAACAATAAATTAAAATAAAGTTTTCCTGTGTGCTTAACACTTTTTTGAAGTCTACAAGCTGGAATGAAACATCTGATTTATGATGTAAAGTTTAATTCGAAGTTAATGTAGAAATTTTCATTAAATACAATTAAATTGCAATTGGAATAAACAAAAATATCTTCACGTGAATTTCCGACCATGTGTCAGCCTTAAAAATATTTTTCGGCTAGAAAATCAATCAATATTGAAGAATAACAGAAATAGTTAAAGAATGAAATTTAATTCATGAATTAGAAGTGGAAATAAAACAAATAAATAAATAAAACACCTTGCATACAGAATGTCATGCCAAGAAAATGCCTAGATCTTCACATTTTCTTGTCATGACAATCTTTATGGGTGATTCCATACCAACTCACCTGAAAAAAAGAAAAGTTGGTTGCACGACCGACTCGGATTTTCTTTAAATTCGGCACACAAGTTGATTATATAGAGGTATGAATAAGTCCAAATTTTTAGGTTCCTGCTCCACTTATTTTCTGAGATACATGCCCTCAAAGCTTGTCTGATCCATCATACTAAAAAACTGACGTTATTTATTCATTTTTTATAAAAATTGTACTCATGCAATATAAAAGTGTTATATATCTATGAAAACTAGTTACTCTAGGCATTCAGAAAAAAAATATTAGAACGTTCATTATGAAAATTGCTAAGGTACAGGGCTCTTTGTAGTTGTCACCACAAAAACTTGATTTTGCCGATTTTGCTAAAATTGAGGAATTTATTCCAAAAAAAGGAAGACATAACCAAAGGTTTACTCACTTTCTGGTAGTGTACAGATGTTTACTATAAATGGTTTTACAATGCATAACTTGGGTTTCTCACTCCTTCTTGGAAATATTTAAGTTTGAAGATAAGCCATAAGGCAAAAACATGCGATTTTGGGCATCTTGGCAGTCATTTTTCTCATAAAGGGGGAGCAGTAGAAACTTTAATTTTTTTTCAAAACAAGCTACTAATATGTTAGCTATTCACAGGAAAAGAGTTTACTTTTGGTTATTACTTGCATTAAGAGATATCATGCTGACAGTGCATGCATGTTTTTCGCGACAACCATATGCTTTTGTTCCCCTCTCATGGACTTATAATTAAACCAAAAAATAATGATATATTTATTAATAGCTGTATTATCTACGCAATATGCCATGAAATTTAATTTATTAAATCATTGAACAATAAATGATGAAAACAAGAAATAGTATTTCTCCGATGCCTGAGCATTACGCATTCATAATTATTAAGTACTAAATAATTTCTTGAGAAAAAAATTAAAATAAAGGAGCTCTAAATATTTATCTCATAAGCAATACCCAATCTTGTGATTGGGATATTCCTTGTTTTTAATTGCAGAATTTCTTGAATATCACATGAATATCAGGAAAATAAATGAGCCTTTTCGTTTGATGTAGGGCATATTATGACAAATTTCATTTGATGGGCTACTAACTGAGCATGGTGATAAAGAGCTATTAATTACAGCATCGAAATCCATTTTACCTTATTAACAGTTAAATATTTACAAAATATTTAGATAAATAATTTAATATAAAGCAATACTTGAAGAATTAAAATTAGTACAACTAATTTATTCCCATACTTATTTTTACAAAACCTACATGTGCTGTGCACTAATAAGAATTGACAAGAATTAGTTTACTCACTAAAATACTAGTTCACAGATACCATGAAGCATACATTCCATTTTCTGCAAAAAAATACTGCAACGAAGAACAAGGGTATCCTTTTGTTTAGAGCCGATATGGAATATCCCAATTACAAGATTGGGTATTGCTTATGAGAATATTCAGAGCTCCTTTATTTTAATTGCTTTTTCAAGAAATTCTTTACTGCGTTATAATTATTAATGCATAATGCTTAGGCATTGGAGAAATTCTATTTCTTGTTTTCATCAAATATCTAATTTATTGTTCAATTATTTAATAAATTAAATTTCATGACATAGTGGGTAGATAATACAGCTATTAATAAATATATCATTATTTTTTGGTTTAATTAATTTTAAGTCCATGAGAGGGGGAACAAAAGCATATGGTCGTCGTGAAAAACATGCATATACTGTCAGCAGGATATCTCTGAATGCAAGAAATAACTAAAAGTAAACTCTTTTCCTGTGAATAGTTAACATATCAGTAGCTTGTTTAAAAAAAAAAAAGTTTCTACTGCTCCCGCTTTATGAGAAAAATGGCCGCCAAGATGGCCAAAATCGCATGTTTTTGCCTTATGGCTTATCTTCAAACTTAAATATTTCCAAGAAGGAGTGAGAAACCCAAGTTATGCATTGTGTAACCATTTATAGTAAACATCTGTACACTACCACAAAGTGAGTAAATCTTTGGTTATGTCTTCCTTTTTTTGGAATAAATTCCTCAATTTTAGCAAAATCAAGTTTTTGTGGCGACAACTTCAAAGAGCTCTGTACCTCAGCAATTTTCATTATGAACATTCTAGTATTTTTGTTCTGAATCCCTGGAGTAACTAGTTTCTATAGATACCAAACACTTTTATATTGCACGAGTACAATTTTTTATGAAAAATGATTAAATAACATCACTTTTTTAGTATTTTGACGGGGCGAACAAACCTTGAAGGCATGTATCTCAGAAAATAAGTGGAGCAGGAACCTAAAAATTTGGACTTTTTCATGCCTCTATATAATCATCCTGTGTGCCAAATTTAAAGAAAATCCGAGTTGGTCATGCGACTCCCGTTTGGTGAGTTGTCATGAAATCACTCTTATGCAAGATTACAAAAACAACCTATATTGTTATTTTCTTGATATTAGGTTGTATGCTCCTTGTCAGACAATCTTGTGGCAAGACTCTGACAATTGAAAATCAGTAACATAACAATCTTGAAGCAAGATTGAAGCCAGATTGCCGTCTTGACACGTCAATCTTGAGGCAAGAAGTTTTGCTTGCTGGGGTGTGGTCTAGGGTGATCCAAAATTTCGAAGGTGAAAATTTTTTGGGTGCTACCCTCCCATTTGGTTCCAATGCATCAAAAAGTAAATCTGACAAAATTTGAAAACATTTCGATGATATTTAAAGGTGACTCAATGCAGATGAAGTTTGTATCATTGTGGAATAGGGCAAGTACGAGCACCAAGCACACCACCCAAGTAAGAAAAAATACAATGGCTAATTTTATTAAAAGAAAATAATTCTATTGTCAAATTGCCATTTTATATAGACTTAACAGTAGCCATGTAATAAATGGTGTAAATATAAACACTTTTTGTATCTATAAATACGTTTAATATGTTCTGTATGCTATAACAATCAAATAAATTCTCAACATTTTATTCCCTAAACATATGTTTTTAACTTTAACCTTCAAATAATTTCATAACTGTAACTGTAACCATAATATATATTCCTTACAGTTTTGGTTTTGGTTTCATTACTATAAGCATGGCAAATTTGTTCATGTAAGAAATTTTTTTATAATTCGAAAGTCTCTTTATTTTGAAACAAGTGAGCATGACAACTATCTCAACAAGATCGAAATCAGACATTTATCTTCTTGGTTCTACCATAAGTGAGCTAAATGGCAGTAAACTACCTTCAATTCGTATGGCATTGGGGTTGTTTCTTCACAACCATATTGACTTGCAAAAAACTATAAGAGAATCTTCAACAAATTCAATAGAAGAAATAAGAAAAGTTTGGCAGAAAGCCAGAATACCTGTACAAGACTTCAGAAACTGTCAACCTAAGTTAGAAAATCTATTCAGACAGTGGAAGTTGTTAAAGAAAAACAAAAACAGAAGTACAGTAACACAGAAGAATAAGGGTGAGTTTATTTCAAATTTGGATAATCTTTTTGACATAGCACATGCTGATGCACTAAACATGATAAAAATATCTCAAGATAGAGAGTTCTTGTTGCTCAGCGTGAGAAAGGAAGGAGCGGATCAATGCTAGGTGTTGACAAGTGTCTTGAGAAAACTGAAAAAATGATTCATCAAAGGGAAAAAGCAGAGCTCAGAAGGTCACAACAAATGAAACAAAATTGCGAAGAAATGGAAGCCACTGTGCAATTGATATCTTCTGATGAATCAGATGAGTTTGAGTATGAAGAGCAAGTACCATTTAAAGTAAAAGAACATGATATTCAAAAAGGAAACAAAAAGCGAAAGAAAATTGTGACACCCCATTTAGTAGCGGCTTTAGACAGGACAAAAGTTTCTGATCGGAATGCTCTGTTTGTTGTCGCTGAAGCAGCAAAGAGTTTGGGCTGTGAAGTAAATGACATTACTCTAAGTAGAAGTTCTATTCGCCGAGAGAGGATGAAACACCGCTCAAAACAGCTGAAAACTGAATTTCAGAAACATAATGCTAAATTGACAGTTCACTGGGATGGTAAATTGTTGCAAAACTTAACTGGTAAAGAAAAGGTTGATAGACTTCCTGTCATAGTGTCTGGGGAAAATACCCATCAGTTACTTACAGTGGCCAAACTTGCATCAGGAACTGGAGAAATTCAAGCTGTTGCAGTTTATGAAGCTTTGCAAGACTGGGGCTTAACTGATAAAGTTTCTGCTATGTGTTTCGACACAACGAGCGTCAACACTGGTCAAAGCAAGGGTACCTGTGTTTTGCTAGAGCAAAAACTGAAGAAGAATTTGCTATATTTTCCATGTCGACACCACATTATGGAATTAGTTATTGGTGCCGTTTTCAATAAATGCTTGGGTTTTTCTTCCACACCAGAAGTGCTCCTCTTTAAAAGATTCCAGGCCTACTGGGAATTCATAGATAAAGATAACTACATTATAGGAATCAACAATAAGGACATTTTAGCACAAGTAGCTGATGTGATGGATGACACTATAGATTTTGCAGAAAGATTATTACATGACAAACAAGCAAGGGATGATTATAGAGAATGTCTGGAATTAAGCTTAATATTTCTTGGTAAAACCCCTAAACGTGGAATCAAATTCATTGCCCCTGGAGCTATGCATCATGCTAGATGGATGGCTAAAGTTTTATATTGTTTTAAAATATTGATGTCCAGCTGCCAGTTCACCCTCACATCAATAGAACAAAAGGGGTCATACGTATTTTTGTCATACGTGTATATTTGAAGGCTTGGATGACAGTTTCTTTGCCCCAAAATGCACCATATAATGATTTCAATTTTATTAAATCCTTATTGGAGTACAAAAAAATAGACGAAGACATAAGCAAAATTGCAGCAGCGAAATTTGCCAATCACCTTTGGCATTTATCTGAGGAGCTCGTGACATTAGCTCTTTTTGACAATCAGGTGCCACACTGCCTTAAAAGACAGATGATAAAGGCAATGAAGGAAAGAAACGAAAAAGAGATTGTAGAAAAACATCCTAAGATTTTGCTGAAAAAGTTCATGGATATGAAATTTGAGGACCTTGTTACAAAGCGGTCAACTTTTTTATTTGAAAGCATGAATTTACCTAACACCTTCATTCATGTGGATCCAGAAATCTGGGAGTTTCAGGATGATTTTAAGAAAGCATTAAACATAATTCAAGGAATTTCAGTAGTTAATGATCATGCTGCAAGAGGAATAGCCCTTATAAAAGAGTTTAATGGGAAAATTACACGTAGCGAAGAACAATTACAGTTCTTGCTGCAAGTTGTGGAAGAACATCGCCGAGCTTATCCTGATTGTAGAAAACAGAGTTTATAATGTATATTAATATAAAGCACATCCAAAACTCTTTTAAAGTTATTACTATATTATTATTTTAAATTTACAAAATGCTACAGGTGTTTATGAAAAAAAATTATATTCCTTTTCCTGCTTTAGTTTTGTTTCTATTTGTATTTATAGCCTAAAATCGAAAAACGCAGAACTTTGAGGCTGTTGAACCACCTCTAAATATTAAAATAATGAGCTTAAACTTCACAATTATTATTTTTTAATTAAATGGAACCAAATGGGAGGGTAGCACCTATAAAAATCGAAATTTTTTTAAAAATGGCATTTTTTGGACCACCCTAGTGTGGTCTCTCTGAAATTTTACTATTTTGTGTAGTTTTTATAATTGACACATTCTATAATTGACATTTGTAGCAAATTTCATTTCATTCAGATAATTCCTTTGTGACATTGCATTTTTTACAAGTAGCAGTATATGACTGATGTAATTTCATATAAGTAACGTTACAAATATCCTTCAATGTAATGAAACAAGCATCAGCGAAACTATATTTTTTGAAAGAAATTTCGTGTAAACAGGAAAAAAATTTACATCCACCTAATATGTTTTAAATATAAGCTCATCATGTATTGCAAGCAAAATTACCTTCCAACTCCACCAACAGACACTACTTGAGGTGGCATATTACGGCTAGGTGATCTTGGACCTTGACCGTAGTTTGGTCCCCAACTTCCAACAACCACCCCAGCTACTTCCAACTGCCCTCCACGTGGTACAACTCTTTGATGTCCTTTAAAATCATAAAGAAAGAATTATGACCACTACATTTTAAACTTCTCCATCTTTTTTAGGGGGAAAGAATTAATAAAAACAAAGCATTCCAAGTCTCAAAAGTTAGCACAGGGTCTATTTAAACAATAAAATGAATCTACAACTTCTACCTAATATAGTCAAGATAATTTTTCGGATGCAATTTCATGACTTGTGCTTCAATTGATACTTTATTTGAAGACAAAAAATTTTATGAACAAAATAAGGATAAACTCCCAACGTGACAGACTTGAATAAAAGTCTCAGAATAATTTTATTATTCAAAATTTATTAATACCACACAAAATAATTTTTGAAATTTTACTTAACACTGAATTTTTCATAAATGGATAGTTTTTTTTAATGTCAGAGCAGACTTGAAACAAATGGCACTACATTACAAAAGTTTTCTTCTTGTAATAATCAGGGATGAAAACAGCTCTAAGTCAAAAAAGAGGAAAAATTGCACGGCTTAAAATTGATAGATTTTTTTTTGAAACATTATGCGAAATCTCATCCTAATTTGCGTCGTGAAATCGAAAGTAAAATTGGTAGATTGAAGGAATTTATTATATTTTTTTAAACCTCTTAATTGATCATTCCCTATTTCTTTTTTAAGTCATCCATATCAATGTAGAAACAACAAAAAAGTGGAAGGGGGGGGTGTAATTTTAGATGAATTAGATTTGTGTATCTCAAGAAGGATTTCTCTAACTAATATTGTTTGGTCTTTAGGAATTTAGATGCATTTTAAAGATCAAAATAATTTTCACATTTTTTTTAACAATATCTCCAATATTTTAGCTGAATTTTCTTAATTTCTACCTCCAACAACGTCAACTTATGTTTTTGGCAGCATGCCAAAATAGAGTACATAGTTCGCTGATAATCGCATGTCATCTTTGAGGTTTCAATCTTGCTGCATCCTAAAAATATTTCCATTATTTTGGAAGTTGAAAGTAATTTCAACTTCTACGACTTTAAATCGACTTATTTTAAGCTTTATTTTAGTAATGAGGTTACTTTTCTGAACTTAATGCAACATTAATTTTTCGATTGTGGAAAGAAAGAAGTATACAAAAAGTGGAAAATCACGAATCCGCGGACGATTTTCATCCCTGAATAATATTATACTGAATTCATATTCTGAAAAACTTAACAAAACATGATTCCAATACTTTATCACTACTTATTTATTTAGTAGAATTTTATTGAAATTTATATTTTAAAGAAAAATTTAACAAAACAAAAGTAATAATAACTATTAAAAAAATTAAATCATAAATCGCAAAAATCATTTATTTGAGAAATAAGATCATGTTTAACTTTTGCATTGAAAATGACAGCATTGATCATGCATTGAAAATCATGCATTTGATCATGCATTGAAAAAATACAGTATTTTAAAAGTGAACTTTTGACATTTTATATTCAATATTTTTTCCCAGTAGTTGCATTATAGGTTTTTGCATAAAGCTTTTGGTTATAATAATAAAAAATAGGATACTAGTTTGGACTCTTAGAAATTTATGGAGCAAAATCTTGTTTCCCGCATTATTTGCCTCTTTAATAAAAATGCAGGGCATTCCTATTTTACCCAAAGGCTACTGCAAAAATTAAGCAATAAAATACTAAAGCAAGATTATTTTGTTTAAAACTTAAAAAAGAAACCAGTATTACAATCTGTTTTACTCTTTGTTACAAGTATAGTTTGAAAAAAAAACGTAAGGGGCATAGTCATTGACAAATAATGGCGTTTAACTTTATAAAAACTCTGATATTTTAGATTTCATTACTTTCAGGTAGGCTAACACCCTAGTTTTAGAATATGTGGCCACTATTAACTAAAAGCTTCAAAACTATTAAATCACATATATACACAATAAGGCTTGTCCGATGCACCGGGGCCGATGGATGAAATTTTTGCCATCAGCATCGGTCGCCAATGCTAACTTGAGAAAAACATTGGCCCATCGGACTGGAAAACATATAAATGCCGATGCAGGACCGATGTTTAAAAAAGAAAAGATTTTTTTCAGAGGGAATCCTCTCTATTTTTTACTTCACAATTAAAATTACGCTCATCATGTGGCTTGAAATTGGGCAGCAACGAGACCAAAACAGTTCTGGGTTTTGGAATTTTCCCGAATCGGGCAGATACAAAATTTTCATTTCTTTTCTTGTATGTATGTGAATGAAAGGCTTTTTTTTTTCAATTTTAGAAAGATGTAGTCAGATGAATTTGGCAAACCCCCTTTTTTTTTAGAGAATAAGGGATCTATGTTGTAAAATTTCGAGGAGGGGCACACCTCTGATTTCTCTGTTATATGATAAGATTACTGTTTTCTTTTTTTTTTCTGAAATCTAACATCATGTAACTCAATTCTAAATTTTCCAATCTTGAATTGAATATTGAAGCTGTTACGATTTTCCCTTAAAAGTCACATCTGTTTAAGCAAGAGTGCCCATCTGCGAGGGCCATAGCCTATACTAATTTTTAACAGTTGGGTGGGGTGGTAGGTGGGGGAGCTTATTTGAGTTTTTATAGCTTTTATTTTGGTCTCCGTTGTATTTGGACTTGTGCTCCGCCATTGTTCTTGGGGGCGGGGGCAACCATATGTTCAAAGCAAAAAAAAAAAACTTTTCCTGTTGACATATCCTGATATTTCTTTTCCATGTAGCAGGAAACTAACAAGTATTTATGTGTATTCATAAGCTTGCCCACTCCGCCCCCCCCTCCCCCAAAGGCGATGGCACACCCTCTTTAAATGCTACGGAACATCCCCTTCCCCCCAAAAAAAGATTAAAAACCTGCCAAAAATTGTATACCCCTATAAGTCCCAATGGTGCACTCTACGTTTTATCAAGTGACCATATCGAGTGTTTTCACCAAATTGACAATCTCATTATCATTGTTGACAACTAATAAAGTTTTATAAGTAAAGCTTCTCGCATTTTACCATTTATGAAAATTTATTAAAGCTCTACTAATATTTTAAACCTACTTTTAATACATTATTTAACTACTAATGTATTAAATGTATTATAGTTCGTATCTTAAACGTTTACTAATTATCAACATCAACGAACAGCACGGCGCTCGCCAAATGTTGCCATAATGGTTGTCACCTCACAAAACGCAAGTACTAAAAGAAGTTCAGACCGCACATGTTAGCTCTTTGCGTTCTATGGTATTATTTTGATTTTGGTGCTTAATATTACTAAAACAGCACCATGGAAACTTTAGATAGCAGCATTGAATCAGACACTGGCGAACCTACAACTTCTTGTTAAAAAGAAAAGGATGCATTGAATGAAGATCCAATTTAGTTTCTATAGTCCTGTCGGGGTAACTAAAAAGATCGACAATTTTATAGGAGTTTTGTCAAATACCGCCCAACTGATACAGAATCCAGCATCTTATTTTTTTTGCCACCTTTGTTGTATCTTTCTTTGTTATTTATGAAACACTTCACCCTCATATCACTTAGATGTAGCCAATTTATGATATTAGTGTGCATTCAAATTAAAATTGATTAGTCAAAAAAAATAAAAAGAAAAAGTAAAAAGCACAATTTGAACATCGGATTGCAGCTAAGAAAGTATCTGCATGACTACACCCAGTACAAATGAGTTCTCAACTTACTACTTCTCTCTCCGTCTCATACAATTTTTGAGTGACACAAGTATGTGCGGGAAAATCTAGGGAACACTAAATCCAGTGGTAGTAAAATAGAAATCTAGGCCAAAATCTGAATGGCTTTATCGTAATTATTACAATTATCCTATATTCGTAGAAAAAAAAAGGAGAATGAAATGAATATATGACCCATCAAATCTCTCATAAACATTTATTTTTCTAATATTTTGATTTTTTTTTTTCTATCGGCCATCGGCCATTGGAAGAGGAAAATAATCGGCCGTCGGCCAACTTTAAACAATTGGCATCGGCCCACCGGCCAAAAAATGCCATCGGTCGAGCCTTAATAAACAATATTGTTTAATAACATCACAGGATTAACACAAAAAACTTCAAATATTTCAAAATTATAGGGTATTAATGAAAATGTTGATTTATACATCAAATAGGATAAGCATGTGCATATCCTGAAAAGTATACAGTAGACTCTCGAAAATCCGAGGTAATTGGGGCTCATGCCACCTCAGATTACTGAAAACTCGGATTATCCGGAAACAATTCTTAGCAGTAGAAACTTAACACTTTTCGATCATCATTAGTAAGATAAACTTAATTTCAAGTCGTTTTACATGTCAAGTTATTATTTCCAAAGCATATCGTAACATATCTCTAGTAGTTAAAGAATATTTGGTGAGATTTGATGAATGTCTTTGACACCAACCTCTCAATACTTTTTTTACTACTTTATTGTAAGCAGGGCCCAATCCAGGATTTTTATCTTACTACCTATTTTTGTGAATATATTTAATCGTCATCCTATTTTGTGAATATACTACTTCTTGTTCGCTATTTTTTCACAACACATTTTAAGTTATTTAATTTTGGACAAAAAACTCATGTTATTATTGCATTTATAATCATATTATTAAATAATACAAAAAGAACTTACATTGTCAAAAAAAAAAATTAAAAATTACTTTCACCATAAAAAAAAAAGACTAATACTCAAAAGAAAAAAAAAAAGTAATAACAGCCTGCAACTTGCAGTCTTAAACGTTTGACATAATAATCTTAATAATAACCTCCAGCTCCAGTAGCTGGTCAACCTCGTTTTGACATGATTTCAATTAAAAATCAACTAAATTAAACACTTAATTAATAATGTAGCTCGTATTCAAAAACGCGCGACACACATGGTTTGATCGGCGATATAAATAACGGACGCCTCGGGCGTCACTTCATTTCAGTTCGTTCTGTACGACACCGTCTTCAGTAATAACTTCATTTCACTTCGGTAACGCGGAAATGCCGATAGTAGTGGAGCAAAGGAAAACACATTCGATGTGAAGTCCCCGGAAATTCTTCAAGATATATCTTTTTCCTACCATTTTTTTTGTAACAATCTTTATGAAGGTTCCTGTTTTTATTTAGAATGATTTAAGATGCCGATTTTTTATGTAATTTTTGTGAAGGTGCCGTTTTTATTACTTCATTTTTGTGAAGGTAACGTTTTTGTTATTTTATTTTTGTGAAGGTACCGATAAACGGTAGCAAAATCGGCCTGCATTGGGCCCTGGTAAGTACAAAAGACAATTTTCCAATAGCAAAAGGTTCTTATTTTCAGATTTTAATGCAAATTATCTTTTTAGCTATTGCAGGGTTGCCACTCAATTCCGGGGGAAAAATTCCCTGAGTTTTCCCTGCATGCATATGCAAAATTATGAACGAGCGAACACTGATATTCTATATGAACATTAATATCCTGGCACAGAAAAAAAACTAACTAAATAAAAACATAGGGAGGCAAAGCAAAATTTATTAAAACTGAAATCATAGAACGGATTGATGACTAATCTCATACTCTCTAATTAAATTAGCATAAGCTTTAAAATGCATTTCAAACTAAGTAATAAATATTTTTTGCTTCTATAATGCACAATTAAATATTTACTTATAAATAAAACTTAGAAGAAAAAAAACTGAAGTAAAATTACTATTTATTTTATTTTATTTATAATTATTATTTTATTCATTTGAGCATAAATTTATTCATTGGTAGTTTATATATTTTAGAATTCATTCTGGCAACTTGAACTTTTGAAAAAAAGTAAAATTCCCTGCACTTTCCAGATTTTTGAAGAAATTTTCAAAATTCTCTGGATTTTCCCTGTTTTTCTGTTTATTTTTCAATTCCCTGTATTTTCCCTGTTTTTTCAGGTTTCCCTGTGGCGTGGCAACCCTGTATTGAAGATAGACCTAAAAATGTCAATAAAAGAGCCTCGGATTAAGCGGAACCTCGGACTTTTGAGACTCGGATTTTCGAGACTCTACTGTATTTCCAACACATATTTAAAATTCAGATAAAAATGTAACAAAATTAAAGAGAAGAAATGGCAAGATCATTCATAAGTAGAGGCAAGTATATTTCATACATCCCCTAATCACATACTAAATATGAATGAAAATAGACTATATGCAAACAAATTTTAGTAGAGGGATAAGAGAGGGATGTTTGTGCCCAAATTTACACCTGCCCATTTTAGTCATTATTTAAAATCTTGGATGAGTTGCAAAATGTGTTACCTCATTAGCAATGCATTTTTTTCTCAAAAATTACTATTTAAATTGTAATCAATAAAGAAAAGCATGTTTAAAAACAAATATTTGAGTTTTAAAAATTGAGTAACAAAAAAGTTATATATAGCTGAAAGCTATGGTCAAAAAATGAATACAAAACTGCAACATTTACCTCTTCCACGACCTTGAGGAATAGGTTGGACAGGTGTAGGAAAGTTAGGAAATGATGGATGAGGACGCCTAAAGCCAGTATTCACTTGCGTTGGCAGAAACTGAACAGAAACACCATCAACTATTGCACTCCTCATTCGCTCAACAGCAAGTACTTCTTCATACTGCAAAACAATCACACAATACAATGTTCTTATTTACTATAAAAACTTTAAAAAAATTAAATAGCACTTCTTTTAGTTAGCATACATCCAAACCACCCTAAAAGTACTGAAGACAACATTCATATTTCAATTTATCAAAAGCTGTCCGGCCCCTTCTTTGGTAAAAGTGTAAGAAAAAGGAAATTAAACCTATGTCATTCAAATAGTGTACAGTAGATGTGTGAAAAACAATTCAAAAATTGAATTGGTTTTTCTTTTCCCAATTTCAAGTGAAATGTTCAAATTTACTTATTATTAAAGAGGAAAATTTTCCTTGCTCATGCTTTATAATTACCCTAGAGTTAAGATATACTGAAAACAAGTATTCGCCACCTGGCAACCAAACATCTCACTTTGGTGACTAAATAAAATACTGAATTGGCAACTTTTTAAAAAACATTCGGACAGATAATTATTTCATTAGCTCTTTTTTTAATAAGTCATTTCTATTTCACGACACTTAGTTTGTTTTAAAAAATGTATTATGCTGCAAAATTCCTCCAATGAGAATTGCATTTGAAATTACTTTTTATTTTATTTTTCCATACAATTGACACATTTCCCCCCTTTTTTAAACACTAATATTATAATTTAAGAAAGTTCTCACAAAAATAAGATGTTGAAAAAAAAAATTCACAAAAAAAAACAACGTACATGATTATCACAGAGGTCCATGAGATTCTTGGCAGCATTAGCCTTGAGCAATTTCCGGTGAAATATTTTCCCATCAAAAAATAACCAAGGACAACACATCAACCATGAAATTGGAGCACCACATGCATCATTAGCTATAAGGGCATGTTCAACACCCTGCATGAATATAGTAGCTAACATAATTCCTCGAGGCGTAATAAAAGGTACCTGGAATAAAGCATAATGAAAAACTGAAAATTTAACACAAATCCATACTAATCAAAAGAAAAGAGGAAAGATTCCTTATACTTCTAATTTTTGGGTATACTCTGTATCCATAAGTTGAGGATCAACAGCCTGCACAAGAAAAGCATCTAGCTCATGTTTGTGTATAAATGGCATTTCAGGAGCACTGATTAGATACCTAGAAGAAAATGAGAATAAACAATTAGAGCTAAATCCAATTGATTAAGTAAAGGGGAGAGCATCCTGTAAATTGTATGCTTGGAGGGGTCAATTTCTTGGAGGGTGAAAAGACAGCTACTTGTTTGACTATTACTGATTTACATGTATTCTCAAGTTGTTAACATTTCAGTTTGATGGGTTGTATTTTATTCAGGGCTGCAAAGTCGGAGTCGGACGGATTTTGTAAAAAACAAGTCAGAGTCTGAGTCGTTAAAAAACATGTCGACTCAGACCACCTCTGATTTGGATGAAATTTTATAGAGGTGAAAACAGATCTTTGCAAGTATATGCAAATTTTCAGCTTCTAAGATCCAAATCTTAAGGATTTAGGATCCCTGAAAAAAAAAGGGCTCCAAAATGGGGGATCCGCTTTGTGAAACAAATTACCATGATTAGGTTTATGTTGTAAAAAAAAATTATCACACTGGAAGCCTGAACTTTTAGGAGCTTAAAGCAGTACGGGGGGAGGGGGGCCGCCCCAGGTGTCACCCGTCTAGGGGTAACACCGAGAGCGGCGGACCAAAAAAAAAAGAGAGAGAGAGAAGGAAGAAAAAAAAATCTTTTTTTGGCCCCGGGGGAGGGGGATTTTAAGCCGGAAGACAATCTGTGAAGTGTGACACCAAGATGGTTTTAAATGACTTTTAAGCATTCTTCAATTCTGTATTTTTTATTCAACATGTACAGAGGCATTTAATCTTTCAAAACCAATAATAGCACCAGTACAAGCGCACTTGCGCCGGTAGACACCATTCTGGAAGTGAGGGATTGACATCCATAACGCATTTAAGAGGTTCGGCAAGTATAAATATTTAAATCCTGATATATTTTAGATTATATTCATGCAGTAGCGCAGCTACAGGAGGGACAGTCCATCCCCACACCGAAGACACCCTTCTGTGGGGTGGCACCTGAAATGTATTAACATTTTGGAAAAATATAAATATTGTTTTTCCGAAATTTTTCACAACATTTAAAGTTATATATAATCTATCAAATCTTGTAGCATCGCTTGGGAGAGGGAGGGGGGAGGTTTGTGCCGGGAGTGACACCCAAAATATATCATAGAGCTTCTGAAAAATACCAATATTTAATTTCAAAAATTTCTATTCATTTTCTCCAGTTTCGTATAATCTATGTAACCCACTTTCTGGGGGGGGCTGTGTAATGCTTGATACCCTTCAGAGGGTTACCCCCAAAATATATTTAGCAATATTGAAAAATATACATGTATTGTTTCTGAAATTCCACCTAATATTTTAAGTTATGCATAATTAATTAAACTCTATAGCACCACTTTGGGGAAGTGGAGAGGTAGTTCGCGTGACACCCTGCTGAGAGTGACTCCCAAATAAATTTAAGAGTTTGTAAAAAATTTCACTAGTTCAATTACATATTATATGTTTGTTTACAGGGCCCAATGCAGGCCGATTTTGCAACCGTTTATCGGTACCTTCACAAAAATAAAATAATAAAAACGGTATTTTTTCAAAAATAAAATAACAAAAACGGTACCTTCACAAAAATAAAGTAATAAAAACGGCACATTCACAAAAATTACATAAAAAATCGGTATCTGGAGGTTCCCGACATAAAGATTATTATGTCAAACGTTTAAGACTGCAAGTTGCAGGTTGTTATTACTTTGTTTTTTACTTATTTGTTTTCTTCTTTTGAGTGTTTCTTTTTTTATGGTGTTAGTAATTTATAGTTTTTTTTGACAATGCAAGTTCTTTTTGTATTATTTAATAATATGATTATAATGTAACAATGACATGAGTTTTTCGTCCAAAATTAAATAACTTAAAATGTGCAGTGAAAAAATAGCGAACAAGAAGTAGTACATTCACAAAAATAGGATGACGATAGGATACTCAAAAATAGGTAGTAAGATAAAAATCCTGGATTGGGCCCTGGTTTACGTATAACTCGTGCAATTTTGAATTCCTTGCAAAGCTTCAATTAATTTTACTTCTAATTAAGTGTAAACTAGAAGTTGACCTAAAAGCTAGGATGTTACTCTCTCATCACCAGATTTCTGAATTTGTACACCATTTCCATGAAAGAATTTAATGCCTTTTTTTACGATTAACTATTTTACATTTTAATATGTTTGTACTTGTCAGTGGATCAGGAGATGATCAAAAGTTATACCGAAAGTCGGTGTCAGCAAATGATAATGCGTTTTTACGTAGTAAAGGAAGTATTGTGATCGCGAAAAAAAATTCACTCAAATTTGGGTCTAAATGTTGATTTTGCTCATCCCCGAATGAATGTTGAGTCATTTTTTTGACCTGTCAGCAGGTGCATATGTACCTGCGAACATATGACCAGCAGAAAAATCCTTTTCAACCACCCCCGAGCTAATGATGACCGATTTTTCTTGTGACGTCTGTATGTACGTATGTATGTGCATAACTCAAAAACCATATGCCGTAGATGCTTTTAGTTTGGCATGTAGACTCTGAAGGGGGTCTAGTTGTGCACCTGCCATTTTGGTTGCATTCGAATTGGCGCTACCACTTGGCGATATTTCGCCAAGCTTTTGGTCGCGAAGTGTTTGACGCCAACTTGGCGACAAATTTGGCGAAAGAATTTCTTTTTTTGAATTTGGGTTCAAATTGGCGCTATTGGCGATCTTTTACGAAAACTCGCTAAATCATGTTAAAATCGGCAATATTTAGAAAATTAATCACTGTAAAACTTTTTTTTGCATTGTTTTGTGGCTAACTAGGGGTGTAAATGTTTGAGTTGTTATCTTGCTCATTTCAAACACTATTTTAACACTTAAGGCATCTACTAAGAAATTTACACGTGAAAAAAAGTAGTGTGGGGTCCATACCAGTTTTTTTTTTTTTTTTCCCTGCTTTACTCTTCCTCTGTCAATTCATGTCAGCAATTTATTGACCCAAAAGATTTATTTATCTTTTTTTGAAAATATGTATAACTCTTTAAAAGTCTTTGCCTATTTTTTCTGGACCTTTTTTCGTCAAAATTGCCCCTTAAAAGGCCTTAGATTGCAGAATTTTATGTATACACTTCAAAAACCCCTGGACCCCAACTTAAAAGTTTATTTTCCAAGCACAAATATGCGGCTCATGCCAGTTTTTCAAGAAGACTTTTATATATTTGTCATTGAATGCATATTTCGCTAGCCAAGAATTTCATTACACGCCACTGCTTTTATACTTTATATAAACTAACATTTTCGCTATGACATAAATAATAAGTTGCTTATGGATGTTGTATGGATTTCATTTTTTACAAAACTTTTTTTTTTCTTTATTTTATTTTATTTTATTTATTTACTTACTTATTTATTTTTTTTTGCAGATGGTGGTAGAAATTTCTGTATGTGGTGTGTTTGGAGAGGGGGCGGTTGTCAGCAGGAATTACCGCCCTTTGCTAGCTACGCCATCGGTTAAAGTGCACTTAGCTACTATTAGGTTGGTGCGTATGAAATGTTGGATTCTTAAGTGATTGTATAAAACTGCATATCTTTCTTCAAAAGCTGTTTATTCAATCAAAGTATGCTCCATTCGCTTCAATACACTTCTCCCAACGAGATTTTAAAGCGTAGATGCCTGTCTTAAAAAAATTTTGGTCTTTAGAATTAATAAACTCTGATATCGAGTTTTTTAGACTGTCTTCATTTTCATAGTGTTTGCCCCTTAAAAACAGCTCTAAATGCTTGAAAAAATGAAAATCGGTCGGCGAGAGATCCGGTGAATATGGTGGATGCTGCAAAACTTCATATTCCAGTTTGTTCAGTTTTGCAATTGTTTTGTGTGTCGGCAGAATTCATATCGGCAATAAACTCAAAAGAAATAACAAAAGGGAAGACCTTCAAGAAAACCTATTTTGCTGAAATGAGTCTCTGGCAATGGACAATACGACTATGAATAAGGTTATGCCAAAGACAAAAGTATAACGAAAACAGGGAGACAAACGTCCGCATGTAAAGAGAATCTGACATTTCATACGCACCAACCTAATAATACGGTATAGCATTTTTGTGAATTTGAGCTCATTAGCTTTTGTGTAGTATGAATGTAAACTATTGAGAAAACGCGGTGGAAATTCATCTTCCTAGAGGATCAACAGAAGCTCTTCTCGCAAACTTTCTGAAACTGAAGTTTTAAATATGCAATTTTTAGCAATCTTTGATGACATGAAGAGAATGAAAAATATTCAAGGAATCTCTCCGGAAATTTTTTTGGCACTGAAACTTTTCTTTCACTGGAGAGATTGAATGGAGTGATGGGTCTTATTTAGTAAAGATAGAGAAGCAAAAGGGGCTCTCTCCCGAAATTGTTTTTAAAATTGAAGTCAATTCTAGGTTATATCAGGAAAGAAAGGGTTCGGAGACTCAACCCTCATCTGAGGTTTATGATCTTTAAGGTTCGAAAATGCAATCTCAGGCAATCTTTAAAGACGTTAAGGAAGGAAGTAAAGTTAGAGAATTCGTTGTAAAGGGTAGTGTTTCGGAAACTCACCGGGAACGTAATGGGATTGAAATCTTAAAAACCCCATTGAGAGAGAGGCAACTTTTAATTATATCAGGAAAAGAGTCCGTAAAAGAATTCTGGAGCTGCCACCCCCCCCCCCCGAAATTTTTTTATATTGGAGTTTCAAAAACGCAATTTTATGCAGCAATTTGTTAAAAGGAGATAAAGAACGAGAGGCGCTCTCTTGGAAATGTATTGAAATTACTGGCCTAAAAGTACATTTTTATGCAGTGTTTCGTAATTTTAGAGGATTTAAAGAAGTATAAGACTCTCACGGAAATTTGTTGGCCTTTGAGGCTCCAAAATGCTAATTTAAATAATCTTGATGATGTTAAACTGCTCTCCCCGGGAGCTCTCCTTTCTAAAAACACCTTTGGATGTTATCTTTGAAGACATTAGACATAGATATCTTGGCCTGAAGTTGTTTGAATTTTGAATGTCTAAAATGCAATTTTAGGCTGTTGACTAAATTATAAGAGAAAACGTGGATGAGGAGCTCTCTTCCAGAAATTCGCACTTTTTAGTTATATGTGATGACATTGAACAGGAGAGTGGAGATCAGGTGTTCTCATATGGAAATTTTCCGTAACTGAAGGCCTAAAAGTAAAATTTTAGAATCACTTTTTGTTTTTGTCATGGGAATCACGATCCCCTTTTGATTTCGTATTGAGAGTCACAATTGTAGGTTGTTACACATCTATTAGTCTACACACCTATTTGTTGCCCTCTAAAATTTCCACCCTGAACAAGGCCTTAAGTTTCCTTGCAAATTCGGCACTGGAAATCATTTATTTTTCATTTGACTACTACTGAAAGATTAAAAGTTGCTAGCCCCCTCTAGACCGGCTGCTTTTCTGTTTTGTTTCGTTTTTTTTTTTTTTATTTATTTATTTATTTATTTTTTTTTTTTGAGCTGAAATCTCGAAATCTTTTTTTTTCTTCCATTTTGGGAGGACCCCAGGGCCCCTGGGCCCACCCCTTATATACGCCCCCTAACCTGAAGAAAATGGGAGCTGTAACGTCAAAAACCGAATAAAAATATTTGCATTAAAAGTTCAATGTGTTCAATTAAAGTCTAGCGATTTAACAAGAAAAGGATTAATTTTGTAGGAAGTCAAAATTTTCTTTTGATTGGGACAAAATGGAATTTTTGGGAAGTCACAGTGACCTGCGATAACTGAGCTAAATGGAGGTGAAATTAACTCTGAAAATTCATGGGAAAATTGGAACTTTTTGAGAGGTCACCTCCCATGATCTCATATTAGGATGAACTTGCTTGCCCTCCCCAGCCCCTCTTAACGACCTGACTACTCCCATCAATAATGAAACCTTCATAAATGGACTTAATATTTCATGCTCTGCTTCCCCTTCACATAATAATTAAAAAAAATAAATAAAAAAATAATAATAAAAAAAAAACAGTCGGAGTCGGGAGTCTGAGTCTTAAGTTTCAAAATCCCAGAGTCTGAGTCGACCATTTTTCCTCCAAATCCGCAGCCCTGATTTTATTATAACTTTATTGAGACTGTTATAATTCAACCGCGACGAGATGGCCGGTGTCAATCAAATGAGAAAACGAGTCCATTCCTTAAAATAGGTAGAATTTCTACCCATTCAAATTCCCCCATTAATTGTGATTCCCATTCCTCAATTTTCATCTGCGTATCACCCCTTCCTAAAAATGGACAATCCTGAAAAAAGGAGGAGTCATAGGCCATCTCTGCAAAGTTGAATTATAACAAACTATGTTTTCACATATTCAAATTTTCAGTAGATTCAGTCACATTTAAACATGCTGGGAGAAAGTCTGTACAAAAATATTTATGCTAAAATTAAATTAAAAAAAATATAATTTAATGCTTGTTCCTTTAAAATTTAGAATTTTCTTTAAAAATCTATGAACTATCAGAAATTTGATAACTGCTCAAATTTAAGAGAAAATATCAATAAATTATTAAAATAACCAATAAAGTTATTTTAGTATAGCACGCATTTATATAAGCTGAAACTTTCAAAATGCTTGCAACATTTTAAGAATGTAAAAGATTGAAATCTCAAACATGAATGGCAACAATTGGCAAAGCATTTATTCACATTGGCAATTATTAAATTGAATGATGTTACGGGGTTGATTTTGGCATGGAAAGCAGGACAAGGGATCATTGTTTTAAGCTGTTTAAATCTCAGGCTAATCTGGAAATTCGGAAAAATTACTATTTTAGCAGGGTAGTGGGAACTTGAAACAGTTTCCCGGAAGAGGCAGTAAGGAGTAATGGAGTAGATAGCTTAAAGAGGGCCATTGATCTTCATTGGAGTCTATAACTTGACCAGGACCAGCCCAGTTGGGCCCAGAGCCTATTGCTGGTCGTCACATTTGTATTTGTATTTTTCCAAATTCAGGTGGGGATCCTCTTTATAGCAAAATAAATTATTTTATATGAAATTCATTTTTTTAAGTCAGGAATATTAGGACAAAATACTAAAAATCAGAATAAACCAGGAACAAAAAAATTATGAAAAAAATCAGGAATACCAGGATAGCTAAAAAGTGCATAATATTGTTACAAGTGTTTATTGAGAAGCACAATTGAATAATTGGCTCTTATTCATGTGAATTGCTTAATATCTGCAAATGTAAATAATGAATGAAAAATTAGTGGTTTTTCAAAAAGCATGCAGTAAATGGCCCTTTTTTTATTTATTATTTTTTTTTTTTCTTTCTTTGAGAATAGGAAACCAAGAGCGGTTCATGCATCTATTTTGACATCTACATATCGAGAATTACATTTTCAAAGATAAAAAGGGTAAAAAAATCTGTAAATGAATATTTCATTTATTTAAATTAGTTCGAACTTATTGTGCATGATATTTATTTTATGCAAGAAAATAGTATTTACACTTTGTACTTCGAAGATAAAATTTAGTAAATAATATACAATTGTGGTAAGTATGTTAAAGCATGGAAATAATAGTAATCCTTTTATTAATATGGTCGTTTTTGTTATTTTAATTGCTATAGTCTCAAAAAAATAATTGAACTTAGCATCCCTAACAGCAGGCATCTCCCAATAATGGACAAATTAAATGTCCACTAATCGAAGGCACCACTGTATATTCAAACTTATGTGTCAAGTGTATTTAATGTAGAAATATTCGAGTGCTGAAGAAAATTAAACAATTGAAAAATCAGCATCACAAAGTCTGCCTTGGCAAAGACTTGGCATGCTCCCCATGAAATGGGAAAACTCACGATGTTTTCTCCCTACGTCTGATTTTCGTGTTTTATTGCCTGAGAATCCTTATTTGAAAAGCTCCAAAAATTCATTTATCATCAATCTTGAATGCAGCTCTGTTCATTGAGAAAGTATTTCCATTTGGTCAGTTACCATTTATTGCTGCAAATCGTTATTTAAATTACAATGCGATTAACTATTAGTGTATTTTATGCATCTTCATAAATCATTTTCATCATTCCAAAATTCAAAACTGTGCAAATTGTCCTTTGGCTGCTCACTGTACAAAAACTTTTTCATAAAAATAGCATAAGGATCTGAATATTGGTACAAAGCAACTATGTGGCCTTAAGTAAAATGCTAAATAATTTCCTGCAAAATGCATTTTACCAAAAACTTAACATGAAGAAACTTAATTTAATTCCTCACTTTTACTTAATGTGTCAAACAAAACTATGTACCGAAATTCAAACATAAGTTTGTGACTGAGTTCTTCACAAAATAATTGTGAAGTTTATTTTAATTTTGCAAGGGTTTGCAGACTTCAGTAGAAAAATTTTAAGTTGTTCAAAAAACTTTAAGGACTTGTCAAGACTAAGTGCACGTTTATTAGCACTTATTTTATTCACTTTGAATAAGGATAAATAAATCTGCTTTTATTTTTAAAATATGCACAACAAGGACTACAGGTATGCCAATATAACAGGATACAGGAAAGGATAACAGGTCTTTTAAAAATGAAAGATTATACATAGCAGTAATTTTATGCTACAAGCAAGTAATTCCAAGCAACATACCTTAAAACACAACAAAGTATAATCATATGCTGAGGAACAAGGCCTGGATCACACATCTGAGGAGTGTTGCTTCGCATGCATGTAAGGAATGCTTGTAAGCGTTTCTTATTATCATCGGGGCCAGAACCAAACCACAAACGAGTCACAGTAGGTACTGGCCAGCCCAAAGCCATAGAAGGCACTACTTCAGGTTTGTTATACTTGTTAGCCTTAGACCAAACCCATTCTTTTATCAAAATGTCAGGCACCGCTTCTGGAGAAAAATGGAGTTTAATACAGTTAAAATAATGCATTAAACCATCTCACATATTAAAGAAAATTAAATTTTGTCTACTGTTGCACTTGATGCAAGGAATATTTATACAAAAAAAAAAATACAGCAATAAAAAAATATAATTTTACATGCAGAAATGTTTCCAAAGACAAATTACCACTTAAAGTATTTTTTATTTTCATTTCTGTTTTACTAATGGAATTTTATAAGATACTTTTTTTTTTTAAAAAAAAAGGTATATTCAATCAATTTTTTCAACAATTTCAACATCTATAATTTAAGCAGCAAAATAAAATATCAGCCCTGATAATAGTCATAATTTTAGAAAATGTCAATATGAAAATTTTTTAAAGGCATCAATTGAGCATTTCAAAAATATCACTTTAAAATGTCACTTTTAAAAGTTTGTCAGATTGTTATCTAACATGTCATTTTTGTCCTTGTACAAGTTTCGACCAATGATGGTTAAAAGCTTGTTTTCTTTTTTTTTTCAATAGATTAAAATATGAAAAAGCTGGATCATTTCTGAACACAATAAATGGATAGTTCAGTCACATCAATTGTTAAAAGGAACATCATAGCACTTAACCCGATAACTGCTGTTATTTGTTATTCTTATACCTGGCTTTCAACATCCTACAGTAGTCATGGAAAGACAGAATACAACCGCTCACCATCTATGGGCAGACATAACAGAAAAAAGGTAAATTTCCCATAAAAAGACTTGCTTCATTTTCTTTTTACACTTCAAGTATATTTATTGAGTGCAGTAAACTCTCCTTTAACAGACACTACCACCAAGTGGAATTTGTCGTGAGTCCCAGTCTCACAATATAGGTTGCACCATATTGTGAGGGACTAAATAGCTCACACTCTGAATAGCACACTCTAAATAAAAGTAATTTGAACAAAAAATGTTTTCTTGACCAAAATTTCTGTCAGTTAACCACATGCAAAGTGGTTTTACAAAACCTCTTTGCCATCTTTACATTAGGGGGATTTTCAACACTCCTCCCCCTTTTCTAACGTGTTTCCACTCTCAAATCTATTTTGAATTTTTTTTTTTCACTGAAGTCAACCTGTGTAGCTTTTCGAAATGTGAGTTGTCTCAATTAATTTCTGGAAAATTAGTAATTTTTTGAAAGCACATGCAGTAAAGGGTGCTTTTAAAGTGAAAATTTCAATATTTATATCTAACAGATTTTTAATAATCAAAAAAGTGCCAAAATCTGTTAAAGGAACGTGTCTATTACTTAACTCAGTTTCAACCTATTGCACATTATCTTCATAATATTCAAGACAAAATATTCAGTTATGAATTGAAAATGAACAGAAAAATATGGGCACTTAAGTCTTTACAAACAAAAAGCTAATAGTCGTCATCATCATCGTAGTTGGCTTTACAGCCCATTGTGGCCTTGGCATTCTTCATAAAATTCAACCAGGCTAGTCTCAGCTGTGGACACAGTTTAAATTAATATGGTACTTTTTTGCTAAATTGAATTGAATTCACATAAATACCAATTTTCGGCTAAAATTTAAGCGCTTTGGAGCACCGGAAGACATTTACCTTGAAAATATTTTGCATGTGTGATAGTATGTTCAAAAGACAACTTTTGCACCTTGGGCTAATTCTTTTTCCCAAATTTTGATTTTATTCGCTCCATCCTAGAGATGAAAATGGTCGGAAAAAAACCGTAAATTTTCGGAAAAAAAACGGTTTTTTTCCGTTTTTTTCCGAGGAGGTTTATTTCCATTCCGGAAAAATTGAATTTTTCCATTTCATTTTTTAGAAAGAAATGACTAGAAAATCTTTTGTTTGTATAATTGTTAGAAGCGTTAATTTATTGAATCCTGCATTTTTGTTTTTCATTTAAATCCCCTAAACATCTTGATGCAAAAGCAAAAAGCCATTATTTTTGGGTTTTTTTCCTTACTTAATTACATTACAGGTATCAAAGAGCATTTTTTTTAATCGTGTACAAAATACTAGTTTTTTAGGATAATTATGAAATTTGGATACTGAAATTGTGCGAAAATGTTCAATTTCTGGTCATACTCCCCGATAATTTTCAGCTTGAAAAGCAGAAAAAAAGATAAATAAAATTTATCCAGTTTTTAAGGGAATACTTGAATATTGGCCATTTTATATACATTACGTTATCTACTCTAGGACAGCACAATTTTTAATTGAAAATGTTAAAGCAATAGTAAATAAGTACAGAAATTTATGTTAAAAGCACATTTTAATATTTTGTAATAAGTGAACCACTGCTCAATTAGGTAAAAAAATAATTCCGATTAAATTCCAACTTTTATAAACACAACAGATTTTATAATTGGCCTACTATTAGTGTATTTTTGATATTAGAAGTACATAAATTATTTCTTATGAAAAATTACATATCGCCACTGAAAGGCAAAATTATTTCATTATTGATAAGTGCTTATGCACAAAAAATTTCATTTATTAATATGAATTCTTTCATACAAAATGCATTACCTCACTTTTTAATTGATTTTCTTTATGTACTTCCTCTACTTTGTGTGTGCATAAAATAAACTGTCACATACATATTTAATTTTATATCATAGATGTATCAATTTTCTGTTAAAAATTGTTAATTTCCTTTTGGTATTTAGATATTTTCCAAAATTTTATATTAATATGCAATATTATTAACATTATGATAGCATATTTAAAAAAAATTTAATAACTTAATTTAAATAGTTTACATATCTTTCAAAGAGTTTTTATGTGTCTATGTCTAACAATTCAGAATTCAAATCATACTAAGATAATAATTATTAACGTTCTGTGTATTTAAAGTAGCACAAAATATAAAATAAATAACTGAATAATACTAAAAAAACTATATTAAAGTAAGTACACTTACCTTTATTGCAAATTCCAAGCAGAATTCAACACTATCAATTATTAAAACTCTCGCAACACAACTCTACACAGAAACTTCTTTAACAAAACCAACGTCTTTTTAGTGAAGAATTAATTTTATTTCTTCATGAAATGAATAAGCATAACTTCAGCCACAGAACGAGATTTCCACTGACTATGAGACTTAAATGTATATTGCCGTGCTTGCTAAGCACATAGTAGAATCTGCAATTGAGCTCAAACTGAGATATTGCATTTTAAAGAGCTGCGCCTCCATATATTTTGTTATGACTTTTTATTTAGCAGATTAAAAAAAAGTTTCCAATCACAAATGACTAGAAAACATTTTATTAATAACACATACGAAACAGAGAGCAACCTCTGGTTAATAACTCTGGTTTTGTTGAAAAGTAGGGGTTCGATTATTGTCCTGTTAGCAAGGCAGTGCAGTAAGTTGAAACTCCAGTTTAAATTTTGTTCAGGTTTAGAAACCATTACGCAGTTTATAGTTTTCTATTAGAAAGGTTTTTAAAAAAGTCACTTAATTTTTGTTTGGATTTAGATTGGGTGGGAAAAAAAAAGAACTCAATAGTTTTCATTTTTAGATAGTGAGGTTATATTGCAAGGGATTGCTCTCTTTGCTCTGTAAGAGGATTTTTGTCTCCAACTCGACTACTTTCGCATTCCATACTGATGAGCGCACAATAAGCGCGAAACTGCAGTCCATGGATCGAAATAGCCGAGTTGGCGGTGTAATGCATGTCCCTGCCTTAGCCCTTGCTTAGGGATGGTTACTCACTGCTTTATACCCGAGCTCTGAGTTAAAAATTTATGAGTTGTACCGTTCCTATGTGTGGTCGCTCGCTGGTATTCTAATTTCACATTAGCGACCAGTTTTTTTTGCTCTCTTTGCTCTTTAAGAGGTCTTTTGCTTC
The DNA here is from genome assembly GCA_038373865.1 of Uloborus plumipes. Taxonomy (NCBI): domain Eukaryota; kingdom Metazoa; phylum Arthropoda; class Arachnida; order Araneae; family Uloboridae; genus Uloborus; species Uloborus plumipes. The sequence goes on from JAXGGA010003126.1 coordinate 72,702, forward strand.
CAACTCGGCTACTTTCGTATTCCATGCTGATGTGGGCACAACAAGCGCGAAACTGCAGTCCGTGGATCGAAATAGCCGAGTTGGCGGTATAATGTATGTTCCTGCCTTAGCCCTTGCTTAGGGGCGGTTACTCACTGCTTTATACTATTATTGATGTTTGAAAGTATCTACTTATTATTTTAAGTTTTAAAGGCAGTCTAAAATAGAAAATTTAATTGGAATTGTTAGACACACTTTATCCAATATTAACAGTGAAATGACGATATGATTCATTTGTGGGGTTTGACCAAGAAAGCTTTGAGTCATAAAACAGAAAGGCTATTTTTTTCCTATTAAAACCTACCTAATTATGCGTATTTCTGCCATCAGGAAAAATAATATGTGTTGATTGCATATATTTTTAATGATTAACCTTTTAAATGGTCCAAGAAAAACAAAACTATTAAAAAATGCTCTTTTTAATTGTAAAAAAGTCAATTTTTCATTTTTTTCCAATTTTTCCTGAAAAAAACAGGAAAAAAACCGGTTTTTTTCCATCACTTCAAAATTTCCGGAAATTTTACATCTCTACTCCATCCTAATACATACACTAAATGCATTCCTCCTTTAGAGCATATATCAGTGAACATGGCTACTTTTTAAATGCAGTACTAGGTTAGGGAATCATTAAGCCATTTTTTGGAGAGAAAAAAAGTTGGAGAGGGGGTGTAGTCATATTTGTTACAGCAGTTACTAACTACCAAATGGTATGACTTTCATGGTCACAAATCAGGACGAAATTCTAGATTTATGTCCATTTGCACTAGATATGAACATGGGAAAGTGTTTTGACTGCATGGGCCCTAGTTCAGCTGCAACGGTGGTCCAAAGCTGCTAGTTTAACTCCAGAAAAAAGTCATTGTTTTTCCAAACTGTTTTACCCTTTTCCTGCTATTACATTGCAGTATGTGAGCCTACTGAAAGCATAAACAATATACAATAAATTTGCCTCCTCCCTCTTTACAATGTGCTCATACGAGAGAGCAAATGTTCTGCCAAAGAATCACACTCCAATGAAAATGCCATTGTAATACTGGACCAAGGGTCCTGAAAGTCAGTCTGATTTAGAAGGTAAGACCTTGAGGGACATTGATCTGAAAGAAATTCCTGATTTAGGTCTCTATTCATACTAAATATAAGTCAAGGTAGAGTGATTTAAGCACATGGACCGTAGTTCGGCAGCTAGGAGGGTCTAAATTTGACTCCAGAATTGTAATAGCAGTTTCTTTGGAGTTGGATTTGGCACAATATTTACGCCCCATAACATAATTGGCTTCTCTTGTCAGTACAACCTAAGCGAGGGGAAATTTATCCTAAATTGTGGATGCATTCAGTTGGATCTTACAGCATTAGCAGGAAAAATAACAAAAATTGACTTCAAAGGGAAAACATGTTTCTCTGGAGCTAAATTAACAACTTTGGGCACCTGCTGTAGCCGAACTATAGTCTATGCAGTCAAATTGCTATACCCAGGGCTCCCAGTAGACTTTTTTAAAATTTTAGGGGAAGTTCAGGAACATTTCGACAAAATTTTAGGAAAATTTTAGGGGTAATTTACGATTTTGTTCTACTACAAATATGTACTTGATAGTAGTTTATTATCTAATATTCAACAAACCAAACAGAACAACTTTCAAGTACTTTCACAAACGAGTCAAAAACAAACGAAAAACTTTTTCATAAGCCAAAAGGCACTTTAATTTACAGTCGTGTTTTTAAAATTTTCACTTTCAAAAATATGCAATTCCGAGTTTTTCCAATTGACCAGGTTCTATAGATAATAGTTCTGTGCAACATTTTTATGCGATTTTGAACTACAGCAGCTTTGCACAGCTTTTTTAAAACACTTCTTCACTAAACCTGGCGAAAATCTTTATTTTTAAGAGAAAAAATTGTTATTTTAACAAGTCAGCAAATATAGATTTTGTCTCTTTTTCTAAATAGTTCCATTTCAAGTTCTTTCTTTCTTCATTTTTCTTTCTTTCTATTAAGACAGTAATTCTCAGCTAACAACTCATGAAGTTAACCAGTGTGCCCCATTATGTTCAATGTTACGAATTGAAAACCATCATTGCATCACATAACAAGTTTTAGTTGTAATTTTCATTCAACAGGATTGACATTTCTGAACTAATTCACATTAAATCGCGAGCCTATAAGTAATCGATACACAAAAGAAACTTAAACAAGGTCTAAACTAATGGTAAGAATAAAATTATCGATGCCCACCCGGTGAATTTACACAGTAAACTAAAATGAGCGAGTGTTACAGAAGCAGATTCAAAGGGATTGTGATATTAGCAAATAATCGAGATATGAGCATAAGAAACAGCTAAAAGTCATAAAAAATCACAGGCAGGATATGTTTTCTTCAGATAGAGTGGTGAAACTGCTAATTCAAAGTTAAATAGTTCGTTTTTGAGAGGAAGAATTATCTTAAATATCTGGGAAAAAGCTCATTTTAGCAATGAAATACTTTCAGAAAAAAGGGTCTTCTAAATTCTCCTAAATAGTTCCTGTAAACTTTTCTATTTTTTTAGGAACACCAACAAAATTTTAGTACACTTTTAGGAATTTTAGGAGACGAAAATTTTTTTAAGAAATTTAGGAATTTTAGGGGGAATGCGAACCCTGTATACCTGGACTCATGTTAAGTACAATTCGCCCAAAATTTAACATTTTGTCTTCATCCATGACCCTCGAGGTCATGCAGTTTGGTAGTTAGCAAGTTTATAGAATCGGAGTTTTTAGCAAATGTTTTTGTGTAATGAATGTAAAAATATTTCATTTAAATTGAAAATACTTAAATTCTATCAAAAGAGGGAGGGAAATAAACAGAATAGGAGAAAAATAACACAAAGAATTGTTTCGTTCGAAATTTTTGAAAGCTTTAAAATCAGAGTTTTGAGAGATAGCAGATGGGATATGGTCCCAAAATGAACAACATTCGGTATTTATTCAACAGATTTAAAACCAACGGTACAAAGAAAAACAAAACCTATTTTTTGAGGAGGGAGAGGGGGCAAACAATGATCTGTTCTAATTACAAAAGTTGCAGCGAAGAAACTGATTTATACTTAAAGCAACAAGAATTAAAATTGGATTGCACATCTATTTTCAGAAAAAAAAACTTTGTACATTTAAATTACAACAAAAAAAGATATTTTACATAAAAAAATCCATGTTTGCTTGAAATTGAAAGAGAAATTTTATTATTGTTAACAAAGATGGATTGAAATATTAAGTATGACATAAAATATTGAAAGTTACTACTTGAAAAGCTAAAACTAAAATTTTTAATTTTAGCCCTCATAAATTGCTTATTTTGCAATTATTTTGCTGAGAGGTAACTAACTCCTCTTTGACATTTTAATATGCAAACTGAATCCAATAGAGATCAAGGATCGATAAATGAAGTGGGGATTTTCTGTAAGACTAGGGAATAATGCAATATTTTCAGACAACACAATTAATTTGTTTGACATGCTATGTCTAAAATTAATACATCTATAAAAACGTTATAAAATATATTTGATAAATGAAAAAATGTTCCATAACAAAAACAATCAAGAATGAAGTTTATATATAATCAATAGAAACAATATTAAACTAAAAATACTGAATAAATAAATAATAAAATAAAAGCAATAGGAATAAATTCAAAGAAAAGTTTCAATCACTTAAGGAGTTTCTCACAGACCTTCCACGCCTTCTTTTTCCTTTTTCTGCTCAGCCAAATACTGAAGGTGATGATGATTAAAAAGAAGTGCATAAATCATTTGCCTTAAAGGTTTATACACAAGACTAGGGGTAGGGAGATCGTTTCCAAAATCATCTTCAAATGCAACTGGAATTTTGATTTCACCCTATTCATGGGATAAAAGAAAGTATAACTACAAAATTTTCCTTTTGAGAAAACTAAGGAAAATGGAAGAAAAAACATTAACATTAGAAATACTGAGTAAAATTCAACACCAGGGGGTTTGGAAAATTTATACATTTCAGAGGGTATGCATGCATGTATGACAATGCTGCACTTTTCCCAAAACCAGGCTAGTCAGCTTTTGTTTGAAAAGACCAGCCTAATTATTTATAAAAAAGCCACCGGTACATCACCAAAGGTATATATTTATTGATATATATTGTGATTAACATTTAACACTTATGTTATTTTATGTTATCAATAACAACTTATAAAACAGAACTAATATCTTGTATCAAAATTAGTTTGAAATCATTCAGATTTCTGTAATTTAGCACCTAAATAAATGTCAAAATATTCAGTTACCGTATTTTTCGGCGTATAAGACGCACCCAATTTTAAGTTAAATCCCCCAATTTTAATTAATCTTAAATTTATGCCGTATAAGACGGCGGGTCTTATACGCCGAAAAATACGGTATATGTAAACAATGTGGAAGAGAGTTTCAAAGAATAGTTTCAGAGCTAATTTAAAAACTATGCAATGAAGTTTGCATTACAGAACTCCACTTGAATAATTATTATAAGAATGTATCGTAATTCAAAGAATAAAAATACATTCATTTATAGGGGTAGACATTTTTTGTACTTAATTTATAAATTAACAGCTTCAAAGCACTTCTTTCCTTACATTCATACTTCCATAACCCTGATTGACTAAATCACATACAAACACACAACAGCTCTTACCATTAAAGTAAATTTAAAAGAAGTTGTATGGGATGACCAGTTGGCTTGCTTTTATGTCCACAGAAATTTTGTTTTTTATCTTTTAAAATTTTAACTTTTATAAACTACAGTAAAAAAAGGAGTATTTCAAAAGTCAAGGATCTCATAATGTCTCACAATGTTTGCATCAACTGAAAGGATTTTTTTGGAGTTTTAGGAAATCTTATTGCTCAAAATGAAAAAATAGTTTGTGCTAAGAAAGCAAAAGAAAAAGAGAAAGTGCTTTATTATTTTAAAAGAGAGTCAAATATTTGATAATATTTATCTGATGCAGCAGCAATGCAATGAAATATTTTTAAGAAAACTCTTAAAACTTCACAAAACAGTATCAATTTTTTAGTAAAGAGCAATTTTGTTCTCATTGTTCATATGAAATTCTATTTATTGAATAGGGAACGCCGGATCAGTGCAGAGCACATCAGAACTGGTATGATCAACAATGGTCCCATGTTCTGTTTACTAATGAGTCGAGATTTAATTTTACAGGTGATTCTAGACGAGTTTACTTGTGGAGAGAGTCAGGAACATGAAATCATCTGTCAAACATTATAGAACATTAAAGCAGTGAGTAACCGCCCCTAAGCAAGGGCTAGGGCAGAAACATGCAATACACCGCCAACTTGACCATTTCGATCCATGGACAGCTGTTTCGAGCTTATTCTGCTCCATGACCCTTTCATTTGTACAGGTGTGATGGTATGGGGAGGAATAATGATCAATGGAGTTACGCCCCTACACGTTTTCCACAGTGGATCTGTGACAAGAGAGAGGTATCAGGATGCAGTGCTAGAGCCTTATGTCAGACTTTGCAGAGGTGCATATGGACCTGACTTTGTATTTAAACAAGGACGATAATGCTCGTCCACATCTAGAACTCTCGTTGACGACTTCCTTGAAAGGGAAGGCATTGAGCGAACACTGTGGCCAGAAAAGTCTCGTGATCTGAATATGATAGAGAACTTATAGGGCTACCTTGGAAGAGTAGTTGCACATTGAACTCACCCTCCATGAACTGTAAATGCTCTGAAAATGGCATTACTTGAAGAATGGGGCTTAATTCCTCTAACTGTGGTTAACGACGTTATTGCTAGTGTGCAAGCACGTTGTGATATGTATGTGCAAGTCAGGGGAGATCATATCTCGTATTAAAATTGTAAGGCTTAATTCTGTTCTGCGTTATTCCTTTTTTTCTGAGATTGTTTTTCCACATTTTATTACCAGTTTTCACGTTTCATGCTACAATTTTATATTATGTGCAATGCCCTTACTTTTTCCCTTTGTTACTTATATGTTCATAGTACTATGTAACATTCCACAAAACATCACAAGTTCATAGTTCACTGTTTCTGAGAAATCCGTGAATTTGTGCATGTAAAGATAATTTTGATGTTACACCAAAGCAGGTGCACCAGTGAGCAGCAATGTTTCAAAGTGTGCAGACAAGTTTTTTATTTTTGAAATAAATTTCTGTATTATCATGTTTTTGGTAAGAGGCAAATATTGGTCGTCAATTTTGAGGAGCCTTCAATCAATAATACAAGAAAAAAAATAATAATTGAAGAAACATGCTGGTTGCATAGTGATACTGTACTTATAGGCAATTCAAAATTTTGCTATTTGGCAGTGATATAAAACTGTTTTTTTACAGAAAATTCTAAGAAATTATTTGTGTTCGAAGCAGCGGGAGAAATAGGGTGGACAAAAAATTATTTTATAATGCAGCAAGAAACTTCTTAAGATACATTCTGTTGCAGAGAAGACTTCCCGCACTGCACAAAAAATACAGCAACATATTTTGACAGTTTAAGTAAAATATCATGTTTAAAATTGTATGTGTGTTTGATGGATGTTTATGTAGTCTAGACCAGCAGACCACTATTAATTTCTAGCTCTTTACAACATCAATTTGTGAATTATTTTAAAGAAATTTGTCATAAGTTATGTGTCAACAACTCTTATGAAGTTAACATTCATAAAGTTTGTGGGAGGAAAATAAATATCAGCCTTTGAAATTCATTTTAACTAGGGATGGACCGGATATCCGGTAACTATCCGGTATCCGGCCTATCTGGCTGATATTTTAAGTATCCGGTACTTCCGGATATCCAATCCGGCTGATCGCCTCGGATACGGATATCCGGAAGAATTTTGCAGGATATCTGGCAAATGCAGGATATCCAGTATTGATGTGGGAGATATCCAGAATTGCTGTGAGGGTTATCCGGTATGATGTGAGGATCTAATTGAATATTTTCTCTTTTACAAAAATCCCAGTTAAAAATTTCATTGTTTGTTCAACCTTTCAGATGATGTAATTAATTTTCATCTTTCCTTTTTATCAATTTTTGCTTCTAAAACAAAAATTATATGTTATTCCTCCGACTGTGTACTGGACATGGAAACATTCTGCATATTTGATTTTTCACAACTTCCAGATAAAGTATGATTGTCTTCAGCTTTTCAAAAATATTTTAGTTAAAATATTTAGAAAGAAAAACCTAAAAACCTTCAAGGATTAATGTGCGACAAGAGGTTGAAAAAGACTTACGATCATATCGTTAGTTCATAAAAATTAATCGCAGTAGCTTTTAATATAAATTCTCAAATTATTTTATTTATTGAATTGTTTTATTTTTAGTTTTTGTACTTCGAACAAAAATTGCGATCTATTAACACCCAATGATGTTGTAATTATTTTTTACTTTGCCACTATTATTGCTTTATTATAATTGAAAATAAACATACAATAAATAACCTATCTAACATTGGCGAAAGTGTTCTTCTAGATAATGTAAACATCTGTCCCCATGAATCGTCGCAACTTAGCCATGCCTTTTTTTTTTTTTTTTTTGAAAGAGAGTTTGAATGTGTGTAAAGAAATTTTGAATCTTGCACTTTGTTTCGTTCTTTCTTTTTGGAATCCCTTCCTTTTCAGAAAAGATATTTCTCTGCTATTAGAGTCTGTAACTCCTCGAGAACATGTTGAGCATGACCCTCAATAACATTCAATCGAGTCTCGATAACGCGAAGCTTTATAAACTCAAATATACCTTTACTTCAAAGTTTTCACTTAGTCCCAAATTATTGAAAAGACGGTAGGAACTGCTTGTAACTCGAACTATCAATAACTCTAAGCTTTTAGCCGGTCCCTTAGGACTATGAGCTATTGAGACTCGACTGTATATAAGATGTTAATTTGCATCTTTAGAAAATGTATTTTGCTTTTTGGAATTTAATTGAAACTTTAATTTAATTATTTAGATATAAGTTTATTAATTTATTTTTTAAAGTGAGCATGCGAAGAATAATTTTTAATAATAATAATAATATATCGGACATTTCAGCGAAAATGGTACAAATCAGTCCCGATACTTCAGAATTTCGGTAATTAATTTTAATATTTACCACCAATTAATTGTATTTTTTATTTGCTCTCCATCTAATTGTGTGTAACCAAGTATAACTTATTTAGGCATAAGCCATTTATAAAGGACTCAGAAAAAAAAATTCTTTGGCAAAAGAAAGGAAAAAGATCTGTCCCAGCTTCAAATTGCTAGGACTCAAAATGCAATTTAAGATTAAGCTGAAATGCAGCAACAAAATCATTTGCAATGCACAGTACAAAAAATGCTTCTGACACCTTTTCAGCTGATTTTTATGTATGCAAACAAAAAAATCATAGAAAAACACTTATTTATCTTTATTCCTAGATTTTTTATGTTTCAAACTGTCCACTCTGTTACAAGCCTTTCAGAAATAAAATAAGCAATTGCATTCAATGTGATATTTTTTAAAGAAGTACAAGTAATGTATCTGCTGTGATTACTTTGATACATTAAATTATGTTCATTGAATTATAATTTAGAAAGAAATCACAATATGCTAGTGTTTCATTTCATGTTTAGAGCTCCCCCTGTATAATAAAATAGAGGCCTTAAAATTAATTTGAATGTATTTAACATGTTCTTGAAGAAATGATACAAGAAACAACTTTGATTTATTGTTTTGAAGCTGCATTACATAAAAAAAAGGGAACATGTAATGTAATTGTAATGCCGGATATCCGCAGGATATCCGGCGACACACTTCCGGATATCCGATATCCGGCGTTATGCTGAGCCACCGGATATCCAATATCCGGTATCCGACAAAATCACTATCCGGTCCATCCCTAATTTTAACATAGTTTTGAAAACAATATATAAGGAAAAAAATTATAATACAAAGAAAAAAAACTGATTAATTTTTGGAACAAAATCAGGATATATTCTTGAAAAGCTACTTGTTAAGTAACAAATTGATGTTAAACATTTATATAAATGTTTCACTAACAAACTTCAAAATAAATGTTTTAAAAAAATTTATTGAAAGCCGAGTATTCTTCACAGTTAATTTGAATTCAACTTAAGTAAAAATATGGACAGTTTTGAAAATAAATAATATGCAAACAAATAAACAAAAAATCACAATACAAAAGCGATTAAGGACTACTTTTATATATTAATCTCTTTTATATATTAATCATCATATAAATTCTGTTTTCTAAATCAAATTAAAAGACAGTCATTTTAAAAATAATTGTCAAGCAATGACAATACACGAAAAAATTAAACACTTTGACTCAATACAATCGCAAGCTTTACCTGTGATAATATCTGAAAAATGTAGGGGTGCATAAGACCCTTTTGATGTCTCTCTCGAGCCATACGAAGGACTTCAGTTGACACTTTTGGTAAAGGAGGAACATCTACAACAGGTTTTGAACCAATAGTTTTGACTTTAGTGTTGTTTTGACCCTGAAAGAAGAAAATAAAACTTTTTTTTTTTTGGTACATTTATGAAACAATTTACAAAAAGAAAAAATCAAAACAGAAACATTTTAATGCAAAATTTAAATGCAGGGGAAGGTGTTAAAACCAATTTTACTTTTTGCCCTTCGAGTTCATATTTACTGGAAATAAAATAAGAAAACAAATTTTCCTCAATACATTAGCTCGTTATATACAACATACTTTTCCTTTTTGGAGCATTTCAGTGAATAATTACAGGAAGTTGAAAAAATTCATACAAAGCCAAGATACAACTTGGTCCCAAAGTTTAAGTGCGTACCTTGGGCCAGGTATGAAAAATTCCAAAATCCTGTAGAGGTTGATTTACTTGATTCCTATTTTGCAACAAGGCCTTAAAAGTATGGGAAAACTTCACATTGATAAGCAATGCAGTGTAGTAAATAGCTAAGTCAACAGAATGTTGGGTTTCATCCATTCTATTTCACAAAATGCCAAAGAAATTCTTCTACCTTTATACAGAATTTCGGTAAGGCTACATACCTTTTGAGTATGCTGTTCAGATTTGGTCTCCTTATTTCAAGAAAGATATCGATTTATTGGAATGAGTTCCAAGGAGGGCTACTAGGTTAGTAATGGGGTTTTCTAACTGATACTATGATTCTAGGCTGAGAATGATTCATACGCAATTCCAAATATGAACACCAGCATCTAGCTCTGGGCTCAGCTTGGCTTGTCCTAGTCCATTTATAGTCCCCAATAAAGATCAGTGACCCTTTTAAAGCTTTTAACTCCTTCGCTTATTACAGCCTCTTCTAGTAAGCTGTTTTAAATACTCACAACTCTACTTAAGCAGTATTTTTTCCCGAACTCTAGGGTTAGCCTGAGATTTGCATAGCTTAAAACAATGACCCTTTGTCCTGCTTTCCACGCAAAAATGTAAACCGTTAATATATGTAACCATTAAAATGTAAAGCATTTTAATAAATTTGAACAGCTGAATCATATCCCCTCTGGCTTTCCTTTGTTCCAAGTCATACAGTTTTTCAAGTCTAGTTCACAGTCTAAATCTAAAGTCCCCTAACTAGTCTAGTAGCCTTTCTTTGAAACTATTACAACAAAGATATATGAATAGTCTAGCGCAAAGGAGATTTAGAGGGGATATGATCAAGTTATTTAAGTTTATTAAAATGGAAGATGTTTTTGGGCAAAATGTTTTTACAGATGACAAAAAAAGGGGGTGTCATTATTTTAAACTTTTCAAATCCCAAGCTAATCTTTAAATCAGGAAAAAGGACAACTTCAACAGGATTGAAAGTATTTGAAATAGTTTACTAGAAACAGCCAGCTGTTACTTGCAATGGGATGAATAGTGTTAAGGGAGCTCTTGATCCTCATTGGGATTGATAAATTGATTAGGACCAGTCTAGCTGGGCCCAGTACCTGTAGCAGATCATCACAATTGTATTTGTATAAATAACATGAAAAAAAAATGGTGTGAACATTTCAGTTACCTTGAAAAAAACAATAGAGAAGGAAGACTCATAAAAAATTAAAGAATTTGTCAGGGAAGGGAGGCTTGCAAAACTATTACATTCTGGGCGAGGGAGAGATCCTCTGGAAAAGAAAGACTAAAGCATAATGTCATATTGAGAAAAGCATGGGTAACTGTGAAGAAAGAAAGAAATCAGTAGGGAGTAGAAATGAAAGCCTGAAGAATATCAATGAAAAAAGGGTACCTACATGCAATTATTTGAAAAATTTTAGTTTATTAAAGATGTTTTATTAATTTTCATACAAATGTAACGACTTCAAGTAATCATCATAAAATAATGAACCCATTATTTTAAACAAGTAATAATAACAGACATACCATTGATAATGCATGAAAAGAAGATTCAAGACCTGTGCTGTCCTCAACTTTGAAGGAATGATCCTTGTGATTCGATATTGAATCAAATTCATCTAGTCAAAAAATATTTTTTTTTAATAATAAGTAATGATGAAAAATTAAATTGAAAACACCCTTTTTATAATGAAGATAAAAAAAACATAATGATATCTAAGGGTCATTTCTATGTTTAACTGCTGATCATATTTTAGTGAAGAAAAATCAATAATCACTGCAATTTGAAAGTTACCTATAATTATAAATTAAAAAAATGCAAATACAATGGCAGCTTTTCTTGCTGCAAGTTAAAATGAGCCTCATTAGTAGGAATAACATGTAGTTGCATACAAATACTAAACACTGAATGCACAAAAAAGTTAACAAATGACCTTAAAATTAAAAATGACCCTTTTAGGAAAAAATGACATCCACATTTTTTTTTTAATTTTTAATCGTAACCTGCATTTATAAATATAATTAAAAAATATCCAGTTATATCATATCTTGCACACAAAAAATTATTTAAAATAATGTAATCTATAAATAAAAGGTAAATAAAAATCTGATAAAGTAAAGAATTTATTAGTTTTTAGTAACAATCTTCAAGAACATCAGAAATATATTGCATTATCAATTTTTTTCTTATTTTTAACATCAAAAGAGCACTTATTATTCAAAAGCAAATACTTCAATCTTGGGAAAACTGTTCAACAACAGCATTTCGGATAGAAGCATATTTAACCTTTTAACTGTCATGCCCGAGATAGTCTCGGGCACAGCTGGTTTTCGAAAATGTCACGCCTGAGTATTACTCGGGGCAATTTTTTTTTTTTTTTGAGTGCATCGTATTGTTATACCCAAATATATATCGGGAGACTTTTATTTCGGCTTCATCTCTTTGTCAAACCCGACTGTTTCTCGGGTTTGTGCTTGGAAAAGTGTTAAAAATCAAAATAACTTGACAGTTAAAGGGTTAAAAGAACCACACTCACTTATGGATATGCACATTTCAACTCCAAACTTTGCCTCTAGGTAAAATGCTTGAATTTTACTTGGAAGTATGAAAACCAGCAATGTGATTTTAGATGAAAAAATTAGTCTTCACAATTTAAAAAAAAAAAAACAAAAATCTAAAGAATTTTTAAAATGTAAAAAAATATTTACTTCATAATATAAATAATACTCGACTCAAAACTACGAACAAATCACTCATAACAGCCGAAAACGGCCATAAATGCAAGAAAATGCATTTATCAGCAACATTTTTGTTCTATAAGATTTAAGGTATTTCGTTACAAATCTATTACAACAAAAATAAGTTCAAACTAATAAATTTAGAATTCGTTCAGCTATTGAATTTATGATTTTTTTTTCTTTTTTTTTTTCAAAATGAAAGCTGCTTTGGTATTCTGTCTCAAAGCGTGAAGTTATTGCCTGTTCTAACTTCCAGGAGTTTCCGAATTACATCATGAATTTTTAATGCTTGTATTAAAATAAAAAATACTATTTTTTGGCTTTTGTAAATTCCCATAGTTTTCTTACAAAATCAGAAATGTTAACATGATTGTAACACATTTCTCAATCTTAGACACATGTGCTTCACGTCAGACTATGAAGAAGTTCCTTTTTCATTCAATTGGTTGCTGTTTTAACATCATGAAATATGTGTCCCAAATTCAGCTAGCTATGAAATGTTTCCACAGATAGATAATAATTTGCCTTCCCTTCTTCTCTCCTCAAAGTACTCTTACTCTGGTTATTCAAGCAACCAAGTAGGCTATTTGCCTACTTGGTATACTTGGTATATGCCTACTAGCATAGGCAACTTAAAATTTAACTTCACTAGCAAACTGTTTAACGAACTTTGTTCAATTCGAATCTGTTAAGTAACTAAATACAAATTGCTATGTTGCAAAATGAATTTAAATGTTAGGCTATTTTGAAATATGAGTCTTTATAATTTGAGGGCAAATGAATTGAATTTACATTTAATTAATTTTAATCATTTATACATATTTGTCGCTGTCTGCATTTTGTATACAATCACCAAAGACGAAATACATCGAGGTGATTCAAATTACTAGTTCTCTTTTTGTGAACATAATTCCAGCTACACTCTGGGATTACATTGCAGGGCATTGCTGGGATTACATTGCAATTCAAATTAGATCTTGTTGATTTAGGCAAGTTCACTTAACTTTGTTTCGACTAAGATAACACAAACAAATATCTGAACTATCCAAACAAATGTCTAATTGCTGATGAAAAATATACTTCCACTACAAAAACATACTGGCAAAAAAAATATTGGCATCTATATTGGCAATAAACTAGTAAGTGAGTAGCCACTCAAAGCGTAAACAAATATACAACATTATAGACAGTCTTGAATATACGAGTTTTATTTTGCTAAAATATTTTTCAGCCTATAAATGTATCAATAACATTATTAAGAGAATTAAATAGTGGTTACATTACCTGCTGATTTGTAGTCGTCAAATTCTGAATCATCTTCGTTAGAAAGCAGATGATAATAAGCTCCACGTTTGGTTTTCCCTAAAACTTGTCGTATGGATTGGAGACTAGACATCTGAAATGATGAACAAAGAAAAAGACTCAACATAATTTTAGACCTACATAATTTAATACAAGTGATTTTTACCTTTTTAAAGTCAGTAAATTTTGTGAGTTAAGATTTTTTCTCTTCTTTTAACCCTTTGAGGCATGGCAACTTTATTTAAGTTTTTTTATTTTTTATTTTTATTTTTTATTTATTTTTTTTTCCAGCCAACTGGCACGGTTATTTCAATTTTCAACAAATGGTGGCCTTAAAGTCACCCTGCCTGAAAGGTCAAGATTCAGAAATTTTATAAATGGCCAATGACTACTGGACTGGGTTTGAAAAAAACCTGAGGTTTTTTTTTTTTTTTTTGAAAAAGCCCAGCCCCCCTGGGTTTTTGATGAAAAACCCGGGTTTTTTCGAGGTTTTGATGAAAAACCCGGGCTTTTTCGGATTTTTTTTCAAGAATAATTTTATTATCATTCTGTATTCAAACATTGTCCACCTCCTTTTACTACTGTGACCTCCTAAAAAAATTCTTATTCTGCAAATTTGGAAACAGCATTGTAACATTGAATTTTTTTAATTGATATTATATTTTGTATTGATATTGAATTGAGTTTATAGATTGGAATAATTATTTTGATCTTTTAAGTATTTAAAAAAACAAATAGAGTAAAATTCACAGGTAGTTTTTTATTTCTAATACATAATAAGTTGTGAGGAAAGGAAGATGGCAATTTCTGGACCAGATACTAACAAAAACTAAATATTGTAACAAACTAAATTATTACAGGGTGCAACAGAGAAACTTACTTTTTTGAAATGTCAATAAAAACAAAACTACTTAAGTTATTGTTTTAATTATTTTTTTATTTGAGAGTACAATATCCCAATTTTTTTTTTTTCATTCAGTCTTGAAAATGACATTGGTTAAATGATGACCCCCATTGAGCATACACTGATTAAGACGATTTTTAATGTTTGTGAGCACTCTTTGCAGCATATCAATTGGTATGTTGGCAATTTTGTCGCGAATGTTATTCTTGAGGTGAGCTATTGTGCGTGGTCGATCAACATAAACCAGGGATTTCAAATAACCCATAAAAAAATCGCACGGGGCCAAATTTGGGGAGTGTGCTGGCCATGGGAGATCGCCTCTGAGAGAGATGAGGTGGTCGGGGAAATGTTGTCACAACAAATTCATTGAATCTCGTGCTGTGTGTGCTGTGGCTCCATCTTGCTGAAACCACATGTCCCTAACGTTCATTTCTTCGAGGCTGGGAAGAAAGAATTCCTCGATCATGGTCCTGTACCGAGCTGCATTCACGGTAACTGCACGTTCGTTATCTTCAAAAAAGTAAGGACCAATTATTCCCATTGCTGATATTCCACACCAGACAGTAACATGTTCACAATGCAGTAGCTTTTGGTGAAGTTCACGCGGATTTTCACCACTCCAATAACACATGTTTTGCTAGTTAACGCAGCCGGAAATGTGGAAGTGAGCCTCGTCACTGCAAAAAACCAAGGCGTCTTCAGGCAATTTGTCAAGCCACATTTCATATGCATTTTGACTGGCAACAAAATCGCGTTCAGTTAATTCTTGCACAACAGCCAATTTATAGGAATGAAATTTAAGGTCTTGATGAAGAATTCGTCGAACAGAGGTGTCAGAAATTGCAAGAGCAGGTTTGTGTTTGCAAGCTGAACGCCGAGGAGAACGCCGAACTGACTTCCTCACTTTTTCGACATTTTCCGGAGTTCTGACGGTCCGTTGATGTCCATGTCTGGATTTAACAACACTTCCAGACTCCTGAAATGAGTTAACCCACGTCAGAATCGAGTTACGGCCAGGAACGAGTCTGTGAGGAGGAATTTGGAAGCAAATGCGGAACGCGCATTGCGTAGCAGTAACTGAGCGACCGTTCAAAAAGTAGCTTTCGACGGCAAAGGCGCGCTGTTCTTTTGACCATAGCATGATGGCGACTGATTAAAGGGAAAACAAAACTTGGAGATTTCCCGCTACAGATGCACCCACTCTCGGCCTTCTACGCAGCCAACTCATCGCACAGGATTTTTTTCAAAAAAGTAAGTTTCTCTGGCACACCCTGTATAACTAAACTGATCAATACCAATTTCTAGGCTTAGCATTGATCAAACTACTTATATTTAGTTTGTCTCTTCAATAAATGTCTTTAAAATGCAGTAAATTTTGAAAAAAACCACTTTACCGACACAGTGGGTTTTTTCGAGTGGGCCCGCCTTTGGCGAACCCTGATACAACCGCAATATTTCCAACCTAACCACCTTGCAGTTTATGACGAGATATCTCGTCCATTTAACATGTATTCCTGGGACTTCCCAACCACAGGGTGGTTAAATGCCATGACTTACAGTGTTCGCACTGAACTATCAGTTACCTGGGTCCAGGGACCCATTAATGAAAAACAAGTAGGTCCTTTGAGGAAAAAGTCGAGTCCCGAAATTTTTCAGTAAAATAACATAATTATTAAAATACACAATGTTATAAATGTTATGCATATTTGTATACCTGGACAAAAAATTCCTCATTTTATAAACATTTTCAAAAGGAAAACAGGAGAACTTTATGTTTAGATAAAAAGTCTTAATGAAACACTCTTTCCTTTAGTTTTTGTGATCAAAATTTTTAACAATACATTTTTGACAGAAAAGAATTATGCGCATAAAAAAAAGGTGTCAACTTAGTTAGAACTATATCAATAAAAGTTACTAGGCAGAAGATTATCAGCCAATACAGGGCCAATTAGTTATAAGAGTCAATTTGCCATTGCTATTACTTGGAATTGGGTAACTACACACATATTTCTAAATAAAAGACGACTTATTTATTCTTAAAAAACGGTTTATTCCATGACAAACACAATCCTGCATAAAATTTCTATTATTATTCCCACAAAACTTTTTCTTAACTAAGCCCAGAATCTCTCCAGACTCTTTCAAATTTGGACCCTCCATTGACAGCATCATTAAATTTCTTAGCTTTTTATCTGTTAGCCTGTATTTTTTATTTTTGCTTTGCAGCAAGTTGAGCAGAACATTTTTCTATCTTCAATTCCAACCATCAAAATTCTCTTTCCAATTTTAGTTGATAATTTCTTTGTTTTGTCGCCATTTGATCTTAAACGTCAGATGCACAGGAATAAAATTTCAGAAAGTAACATTAAGTAAGGCAAAAAAATAATACTTGATAGCGTAAAACGACGTTCATACGATGTTCGATCGAGTTCTCATGCCTAATGTAATACAATGTATTAGAATGAAGTTGGTATTCAAATTAGGTGGATGCTTCTCAACTCTTCTGATTCTACTTGCAGTTTTAGGTTGGCATCACCAGATGCCCAATCATATGCAAATTAAGTTGGTAGATAAATAGTGAACGATTGGACTCGTTCTTTCTCTTTTTCATCGCTGCCCGCTCAGAGGTAGGTCCGGCATCGAGGGCCGGCGGTTCTTTTCGCCTTTTTGATTATGGCCAGGGTTTTCCTTAAGTTTAAATGGTTCGTGTAATACTATTCTTTTAAATGTTTGACTAATAAATTCTTGGTTATATTTTTAAATGATTGTCCTACATTTCTCAATCTCAAACACATAGCCATAGCTTCTATTTCGCTGTAATAGAACTCTGCAGTACAAATTGTATTATATTTGGATTAACTCTAGGATCTTAACCTTTTAAACTTAGCTTCTTATTGAAACATGGAAGTTATTCAAATGGGTTTGGAACATAGAAGTTATCATTTGGGTTATGGGCCCAGATAACTAGTAGTTGCAGTAGAGCAGTATTAGGCATTGTGCTTAGTGAAATGGAATGGACTTCGTATTTTTCCCCCCCGAGTCAATAAATGACGAGTGTGTGTAAAATCTTTTGAAGTTTTTTTTCCGGCATCAGTTGTGATAAAAAACGTTGTGGATTGTCGTTCTTCATCGAATATTTTGAATTGGATTATCGATGGTCAGTGTTAAATTTTTCTCGGATATTTCATTTAAATTAGATGGGGGGATAAAGTTGGTTGATTTAGGTAGAATAGTGGCTGAGCAATCCGGCGAAAGACCTGGGCTTAACCTGGGTGGGAAACCGAATCAGTTGCACAATTTAGGTTCGTTTGGTGAAAAATTTTGGTTGTTGACATTTCTCTTGCTTTTCGTATCGTATTCAATGATGGCATTCCAGAGTGTACCTATTGAGAAATTAAGGGCCGATGACTATGTTAGTTGGTCATCGGATATTAAATTCGTATTAATTACGGACTTTGGAATATCGTGAATTGTACTGAGACGAAACCCGTACCTAGTACAGATGACCTAAAAGCTACTGAAATTAAAAACTTCCAAAATTGACAGGATGTTGCTTTATCGATAATTTATATGAATTTGGAGAAAGATTTTAAGAAAATAATTGAAAATTTTGACAATCCTGCTGATGCCTGGAAGGCTTTAAAAGAGCATCACTTTCCCGACAACCGTTGTCAACATATCACATTGTTCTCAGAATTGGCCCAATGTCAAATAAATCAGGGCAAGTCCATAAATATTTTTTCTGCTCGTGTTCGGCAAATTTTTGAAAGAATCAAAGCGATTGACGCTAATTTTTCGGAGAGCTATCTTAACTTTCAGATATTGCGTCATTTGCCTACGGAATTCGATAACATATGTCAAGTTATTCTGAGATTTGACAAAAAGGATTTTGTATTTAACAAAGTAGTTAGCGAGTTGATTGCCGAAGAATCCCGAATACGTTTAAGGGAGGAAGACGACAGAGTTGTTGGCAGAGTTAACTTCGTAGGGAAATCGGGAAATTTTAATAAAAAGGAAGGCAAAAAGAGGGCATTAATTTGTTTTAGATGCAGAGAACCTGGCCATAAAGCGAAATTTTATAAAAAACTTGTACATCAAGGCGAGTCTGAGGAAAAGACCGGACGTCCGACCAGTTCACCTACCCGTCAAAGGAAGGGTATCAACAAGAAGACTGCAAAGGGCAATTCCCCATCACAAGTCGGAGAAAGATGTGAGTACCAGAACTTTTTCATTTCCGAAGTTAATCATAGTGTGGTGTCACAAAAGGAAGAATTTATTTTTGACACAGGGTCTAGCCACCATTTTTGTAATATTCGTAATGCTTTCGACGATTTCAAAGTCTTACGAAATAAAGAAATGGCTGGGGCAGTTCGGAATGAAACTTTCCCCATCTTGGGGGTGGGAACTGTAAAATTAAAGTTCGGTGAAAAGCTCATTATCTTAGAGGATGTGATGCCCCTGACTTGCGTCAGAATTTGTTATCAGGAACCAAATTTGATTTGAAAGGTGCTAAGTTTAAGGGGGGAAACGGCTTCGTGCCTGTATCGGGTCGAAATGGGGTAATTTTCAAGGCAAAATTAAGAAATGGCATATATTTTGTAAAACCTAAAATTTTGTATAACGATAAATTTTTGAACCAAAATGTAAAATTAAGTGAAAATAATGACCATTTTGAAAGTGAAAATATTCAAAGTTCTCATGTTGAAAAATTGGAACTATGGCATCGAAGGCTGGCACATATCAACACTGACAGTATCAGAAAAAGTGGTGAATTTGAATGTGTCCATGGCCTGCCAAAGTTCAAAAATGTACAAATTGATTGCGAGAACTGCAAACTAGGTAAATTTAAACGTGTTCCTTTTAAACCGATAGGAAAAATACGGTTTAGGTGTCCCCTTGAGCTCCTTCACGCAGATATTTGGGGGCCAGCTAATATTAAGGGCAATAAGGGGGAACGTTTTTATTTATCGATACTTGACGACTTTTCCAGAAAGTCTGCCTTGTACCCAATAAGTGAAAAGAGCAAAGCTACAGAAATTTTTATTTGGCACATAAAGCGTGCTGAGAGATTTTTGAACTGTAAAGTGAAAGCTGTTCGAACTGACAACGGGAGGGAGTTCGTAAATAAAGTTTTTGACAACTATTTGCTAGATAATGGTATAAAACATGAATTGACAAACACATATAGTCCCGAAATGAACGGACTTGCAGAGGTGTTCAACCGCTCAGCAGCCAATTCAGCCACTGTATTATTGGAGGAGAGCGGCCTGCATAAACGTTTTTGGCCCGAGGCCATGCTTTATTTCAACTATACATGGAATAGAATTTGTCACTCAGGGCAAACTAAAACACCCTTTGAATTGTATTGTAAACGCAAGCCGAGTGTGCGTCATGTCAAATCATTTGGTATTTTGTGTTATCTACGAACGCCCCGTCAGTTACGAAACAATCTTGATGTAAAAGCCAAAAAAGGCATATTTTTGGGTTATGCTTTTAACACTAAGGGTTTTCGTGTTTGGATTCCCGAAGATGACAAAATTGTAGAAAGTATAAATAAAAAATTTAATGAAAATGTTTATTATAAAGATGTTTCTAAAAATGAATGTAAAGAAGCAGTGCTGGGTCCCTGTTTAACCTGGTCAGAAATGCAATCAGATTCCGAAATTTCGGAAAGCGAATCTGTTTCAGAATCAGATCGCAGAAATGAAAGCCCCAATACGCAGTTTCAATCCTTATCAGAAAGTGAAAATGAAACTAGCAGTGAAGAAAGCGAAGGGGAGGAAATTGCATCAAGGTCACAGCTTCGTGAAGCCGACTGGGAGAGAAAAGCGGTCCCAAGGTCGGATGGCACACGCACTGACATTTATTTTTACGAGAAACATGATTCTGAAAGATTGCGCTCTTTAAATGATGTTAAAAAATATGGTGAAAAGAAATCTATTGTTTTCAAACCACATTTATTTGATTTTAGCGGTAAAAATTTGTATCGAGGTGAAATTTCTGATCAAACTGTTCATTCTAATGTTTGTAACTTATGACTAGATGGTGAAATTGTAATTCTAAGAGTTACAAACAGGTTCTTAAGTCAAAGCAAAAAGACCAGTGGTTAAATGCAATGAAAACAGAATTAGAGGTGATGAATTCTAGGAAAGTGTGGGGATTTAACATCTTTGCCTGCAAATGTAAAACCAAATGGATCTAGATAGGTATTTACTGTTAAAAGGGATGAATCGGGAAAAATTGTTCGGCATCGTGGGAGACTTGTTGCTCAAGGATATGCACAATCCCCCGACTCATATGATCAGACCTTTAGTCCAACAATTCATTTTTCATTGGTCCGATTTTTCTTTTCCCTAAAAGTATCTGAAGGTTGGTTTGATTTGCAGTGCAATGTAAAAAATGCCTACTTATATGCACCTCTAAATGAATGTATTTTTATGATACAGCCGCCGGGATTCGCTGTAAAAGGCAAAGAAAATTTAGTTTGTAAGTTAAACAAAGCAATCTACGGTTTGCACCAAAGCGGCCGTATGTGGTTTTTTGAAATAAATAGTTTTATTAAAAATTGGTTTTTATAAATTTGAAGAGTGTAATTGTGTATATATTTATAATTCATGTGTAATTTTGTTGTTGTATGTTGACGATATTGGTTTACTTGCATGTAAGGAAGAAATGTTAACTAGTGTCTTAAATTTACTTAAGGAAAATTTTGACTTAAAAGTTCTTGGCAAAACTAAGAAACTACTGGGTGTAGAATTTGAACGAACTGAAAATGGTTTAAATTTGTTTCAAACAAGCTACATTACTGAAGTTTATGAAAAGTTTAAACATTTTAATTTGTCAGTTTCATCATTGCCGATTTGTAAAGGCACTGTTTTTTCAAAGTTAAATTGTCCTAGTACTGAAAGTGAAATAGTCGAGATGTCAAAAATTCCTTATTGTAATTTGTTAGGCTGTCTGTCTTTCATTGCAAGTAGAACTAGACCAGACATTTCTTATTCAGTCAACATATTTAGTCAATTTCAATCTAACCCCGGAAAGATTCATTGGAACGGTCTATTGAAACTGTTGGGTTATGTCTTTAAAACAAGAGAATTAAAACTTTGTTTAAATTGTACTAGAACCCAATTAGTAGCTTTTTCAGACGCTGATTATGCAGCGAATCGGGATGATCGAACTTCACTTGGGGGTGAATTAATTTTGTTGGATAATTCGCCGATTGAGTGGCGAACATTCAAAGAACGATGTGTCAGTCTTTCTACAATGGAAAGTGAGTCGTTGCCCTTTGTGAAGTTTCTAAAGAGCTCATGTGGTTTGACCGTGTATTAAATGAATGTTTGTGATGGGGGATGATTAGAAAAAGTAAAATTAAATCTGTGATGTATGTTGATAATCAATCTGCAATTGATTTTGTAAAATCGCTGATTGAAAACCATCGTACCAAACATATTGATGTAAAATTGTTTTTTGTACGTGATTTAGTTCAACGGGACATTTTTACCGTAAAACATGAAGGCAGTAAATCAAATCGGGCTGATATTTTTACGAAGCCGTTGACCCGTTTCGAATTAAATTGTTTTTGTGAACAAATTTTTCATTAATATTTGGTAGTATAAAATAGTTTTTGTAAAAATATTTTTGGGGTATCATTATGTAATTTTTGTATAAATTCAATTTTTATGGTATAATATTTCACTTGTGTGTAAAATGTTGTGCTTGTGCAAACATGTTCTTTTTTCGAATTTTATGTACTGGTTTGAGTTTTTGTATTTCAGTTTGACCAGTGTTTAGAGGATAGTGTCTTCTATCAAGAAAAAAATTGAACTGTCATCAGGACTGTTGTGGATCCTTGGACTTGGAATTGATTGTCAAGTACTTGTTTGTGAGAACCTGATGTGAAGAATCTAATTCTGACGGACAGGATGAGTTTGGATATGATATCCATTTTTTGTTAATTGTTTATTGTTAAATTGTTTTTTGTAAAAGGTTAAACCTGGCCAGTTGTAAAATTTTGGGGGGCTTTTTCTTGAAATTTTTGAAAGTATATGAGTACCCAATGTTTGAATAGCATTAGGGGATGAGAAGGGGGGACTTGATAGCGTAAAACGACGTTCATACGATGTTCGATCGAGTTCTCATGCCTAATGTAATATAATGTATTATAATGAAGTTGGTATTCAAATTAGGTGGATGCTTCTCAACTCTTCTGATTCTAATTGCAGTTTTAGGTTGACATCACCAGATGCCCAATCATATGCAACTTAAGATGGTAGATAAATAGTGAACGATTGGACTTTTTCTTTCTCTTTTTCATCGCTGCCCGCTCAGAGGTAGGTCCGGCATCGAGGGGCCGGCGGTTCTTTTCGCCTTTTTGATTATGGCCAGGGTTTTCCTTAAGTTTAAATGGTTCGTGTAATACTATTCTTTTAAATGTTTGACCAATAAATTCTTGGTTATCTTTTTAAATGATTGTCCTCCATTTCTCAATCTCAAACACATAGCCATAGCTTCTATTTCACTGTAATAGAACTCTGCAGTACAAATTGTATTATATTTGGATTAACTCTAGGATCTTAACCTTTTAAACTTAGCTTCTTATTGAAACATGGAAGTTATTCAAATGGGTTTGGAACCTAGAAGTTATCAATACTGAGTCCAAGAAAAGTAAAAGGTCATTTACACTATGTCCGAACGACACATCCGTTACGATTTTTCTTCCCCAGCGGACGGACTTACGTCCTCCAAATAGGGAAAGGCATTCATACTGTGCAGACAAACGACAAGCACATGACTGTATTCCTCCAATAAGAGAAATGGCGCGCTCATCTTGTAGAAACCAATGAAGCGCTAGTTCAGCTGGCCTTGGATCGCCAGATGGCGCTTATACTCGGTGTACCGGTTGTACATGTGCAATACCATGTCTTTTAACGGGGGTAAGGGTGGAATGTTGATACCTAGAGGTCACAGCTGTGTCCGAACCGGTCCCTAGAAGGAGAATTGCCCATCTAAAACAATAGGGGGTCGTTGAGTAGCTGATAAGGATGGGTTTCTTTTGTTCATCTCCCTCCTTTCATGATCACACAAGCTCAATTACAGAAAGAAATCAGCTCCGGCTTTCTGGAACTTTTTGGATTCATGGGTCGGTCCGAAATTACATTTTTTTTTCCTGGGTCCCCGGGACCCGAAAATGGACGTAAGTTGGGTCCCTTCTTCAGGAATTTGAGTAAAAAACCTGCTATAGCGGGTAAACGCAAACCCTGACTTAATTTTCAAACTTGCGAAGTTCATCAGTTTCATCAAGCAAAACACTTAATGGGGGTCAGATTGGGTTCAACTTAGGAGATTCTTCACCCTTTAACACAGCAACATTTGAAAATTTATTATTTCTTCCAGATCTTTCCCAAAAAATTTTAAGTTAGCTACTTGGTAAACAACTAAGAAGCACAGTATCACAAACATACTTATTTTATTGATAACTCATCAATCATAAATGCATAAATATAGCATCAAAAAATGGTAATTTAAATAAAAATTAAAGGCAAGTATAACAGCTTTAAGACTTTTTTAAAATGTTTGCTTAGTGTAAAAATATATATAAATTTTTAATAATGTCTCATAATTATCAACAATTTACCTCATTTTCATCTGTCTCTGATGCAAATTTAGAACAATCGGCATTTGAATTACCAAGAAGAGATGGTTTCAAACACTGTTCATTAGCTTGAAAGTGGGAAATAGCTACAAAAATTACATTTGAAATTTATACATCAAACAGATCATTCAACAGATTAATATAAACAATGTTATTCAGTTTTAAAAAGTATAAATTGAAAAAAATATTTTTACTTAGTAGGGGAATGTGAAGCAAATTGAAATAGTTAAGATAGCTGACTTGTTTCAAAATCAACAAATTGGAAATTCTTTCCAAAAATTGTTGTACATGAAGAAGGAATAATGTATTTTGTAATACAACTTGAGCTGAAATATTATATTTCATTTTTGGCAGTTATTTTGTTCTTTCAAAAAAAGGTGAAAAATTTTCACCTCAAAACCATGGAGCAAAGTGAAAAATACAATATTTTGGTTAGAAAAAATTGTTTGATGATTAACAGATATTTTCATCGAAAAAATGCATAAATGAAAAAAAAAGTTAATCAAAAAAAAAACTAATAATAAATAAATAAGCAAATAAATGAATTAATATGAGAAAAAGAAATAAGTGAATAAAAACAGAATAAAGAAAAAAAGTGAATGAATGAATAAGTAAGTGAATAATTAAATAAAAGAATGTAAATGAATTAATTTGTGAAGAAATATGTACAGGATTTGATAAATGAATGCATAAATAAACAAAATGAACTGTTTCACTTTGCCCCGCGTGCACTTGACTAATTACATTGAACATTTAAAATGAAAAAAGGCCGAATACACTAGGTGGCCAAAAGTATCCGGACACTTTCGAAAATTCACATTTTTACATATAGCTCGAAAAATAAGTGATCAATTGTTCTTTAACTTTAGTCATACAAAATATAGGCTTCACCGAACATTTCCAAGTTGAAATTAAATTACCCTTGCATTTGGGGGACGACAAGAAGGGGATTGAAAGTAAAACCGCTTTTTGACCATAACTCTTCGAAAATAGCTCGGAATAAGCTATAAGTTTCAGTAATTAATTAGCATACTATGTATAATTACTGTACAAATTTTTATGAACGTACCACTCTTACTTCCGAAGATATGAAACATTTTTTTAAAAATGGCAATTTTATTTGAAGGGTTTTTGCTCATAACACGCAGAGTTTTTGATCAAACCTTATCAAAACTTCAGGAAAAATGACAAAATACAAGAGAAAGAACATACTAAAACGGTAAATAAAAATATTAAAAATTCGATGAGATATGAACGTTAAAAGGAAATAATTTTTCACGGCGCATGCGCGAACGACAGAAATTTATAACTACAAAAATATTGTAGCCTGGTTTATACTGCATCTTATAAAAAAAGTTTCAGTTGAATATCGTAAAAATTGAAAAAGATATCAGCGATCTAGTGAGCTGTAATTCATTCATTCGCAGGCAATACATAAATAGCAAGGGGTTCTCCACAAATAAGTGTAGTGACAATTGAGCATTTTCTTCAATGTTAAATTGTATACAGTTTGAAAATTTATATTCGGCATAGAAGTCACATTTCGCCTATTCGGCCAAAAAGACCTTATACGGAGGTGGCCAAAAGCATCCGGACACCCCCTGAAACTTTGGTTTTGAACGATGACGCAATAACCTTTAATTTAAAAATAGCTCTTTGTGGACAGACCCTCACTTTTTATGTATTGTCTGCGAATGAATGAAATACAGCTCACTAGATCGCTGATATCTTTTTCAATTTTCATGATATTCAACTGAAACTTTTTTTATAAGATGAAGTATAAATCAGAGTACAATATTTTTGTAGTTATAAATTTCTGTCGTTCGCGCATGCGCCGTGAAAAAATATTTCCTTTTAACGTTCATATCTCATCGGATTTTTAATATTTTTATTTACCGTTTTAGTATGTTCTTTCTCTTGTATTTTGTCATTTTTCCTGAAGTTTTGATAAGGTTTGATCAAAAACTCTGCGTGTTATGAGCAAAAACCCTTCAAATAAAATTGCCATTTTTTAAAAAATGTTTCATATCTTTGGAAGTAAGAGTGGTACGTTCATAAAAATTTGTACAGTAATTATACATAGTATGCTAATTAATTACTGAAATTTATAGCTTATTCCGAGCTATTTTCGAAGAGTTATGGTCAAAAAGTGGTTTTACTTTCAACCCCCTTCTTGTCGTCCCCCAAATGCAAGGGTAATTTAATTTCAACTTGGAAATGTTCGGTGAAGCCTATATTTTGTATGACTAAAGTTAAAGAACAATTGATCACTTATTTTTCGAGCTATATGTAAAAATGTGAATTTTTGAAAGTGTCCGGATACTTTTGGCCACCTAGTGTATAAACTAAATAAGGATTGTATTGGACATAAGTAGATCACAAATAGTCAAAATGATTATTACAAAAATTTTAACACTTTATAATGACAAGAAATATTTTTGAAAAATCACAAACATTACAATAAAGGTATCAAATTTTGAAAATTTTAGGTATAATTTTTTCGTTGATCTTTGGAATGATTTATTTTCTGACAGGAATTAACTATATGCGTTGGAACTTAGTTAAAATATTGCTTAATTAGTGGTGTTGCAAACTAAGACAATATTTTACACTTTTAACTTTGCCCCACATTCTCCTACTTATTTTTTCGTATCATAAAAACACACAAGAAGTCCAGTGGCTTAATGCTAATACTCCACACTTCCACACCAGAGACCAAGGTACGATTCCCAAGTTGGGCACAGTCCGACTCAGCCTTTCATTCCTTTCAGTGGGTTGATAAAATAAGTACTAAGTGTGCTTGGGAACTATACCCTGCATCCCCAGGAACCATTCAACCGGAACAGTTGCCTTTCACACCAGAGTGAAAAGCTAGGAAAACTGAGATGGGCACAGTAGGCCTTGGCCCTCATGGGCTGTTATGCCACTGAGTTCAGTTTTATAGAAACACAAGAGACATTTTATAAATACAATTCTGATTATGTAAGAAACTAATAATATAATCAATTATCCATTTTCAGAAACTATCAACTAGCAATGATTCAAACTGATTCATAGCTCAAAAAAGAGAAAGATAATATTCTCCATACATTCATGAATTGTTAATGCTAATTCCTCTCCTAACAGACACAAACTTCTGATAATTAAAAATTATGAGACTAATACCAGAACAAACATGAAAAAATTTCCAAAAAATCGAACATTACAAATGTCTTCTTTATTTAAATTAAATTATATAACACTCTTCACACTAAAATATTAGTTTTCTAACATCCAACAAGTATCTATATTATAAAATTGAGTTATTGAAATATAAAGCTAATATATTAAAAATTAATGTACAAACTCGACTTAAATAATTTTTTTCAAAATATTTAAGTGATGTAAAGTTTAAGGTGAAAGATATTTATAAAAAAGTTTGCAAGTTATCTTAAACAAAAAAAAGAGAAGATTTTTTTTTTAAACAGTAGTCAAATAATACAGTTGAACTTCATTGAAACAAACAAGGAACCTTTAAAATTAATTTGACTTAACCGTAGTTAATCTTATCAGAAGAACATGACACTGCAAACTATAGGATGGGGAATCGGTAATGTAGTTTGTTTTAATAGTTATTTGTTTTAAGCATGTTCGAATTAATGAGGTTTAACTGTATTTCAGAAATTGTCATTTTATAAGTAATGTTTTCATTGGTTGATTTTTTTTCTTAAGAATAAAAATTATCTAATTTTTGCTAGCTTATCTGGTTCTGAAGTACAGAAATTTATCTTGTTTTACAACAATGAAACATGTAGAAAATTGCTTAGCCATGCCCCAATAATCTAAGTACAAATTTACAGTTAAAACAAAACAAACTTTTGGGAATTAGATGAATAAAAGAAAACCAGAGAAATATCACAGTTGAAGAAAAAATCCATTAAAAATTTTTAAGTAAAATAAAACATATTTAAGATACAAAACAATGTAATGTGTAGATGCCTCCTAAAAAACATGGTTTGTATCGAATGTTATCACAAAATAATCTTAAAAGCGATTGCATAAAAGATATTAAGAGTAAACAATTTTGATGCTCAGATACACCTTAAATAAGATATTGGCAGGGTTTTCGCTATGGTCGTATTTTTCGCAAAATGAAAAAATACTCTCTAAATTGCGAAAATGGAGCAAGGCCATTTTCGCATTTTTGGGAAATATAATAAATATATATAATATAATAAAAAACAATGCACCATGTGAGAGAGAAAGCAAGCATGGTGATATCTAACTTAATCTTATTATAAATTTTATTCAACATGTATAAAATGTTATTTAATTCCACAATATATTGTCTGAATGGGCACAAAATCCCTGCGTTATTAATGATTTCAAAAAACTTGTTTCTTTTCATATAAATTACAATTCTAAGATTTTCACTTTAAATTTTAAAAAAAAATGTCACCTACTAGAATTATTTCTTTTAAGATGTCAAGGTTGAATTTTAAATTTAGCTTTCAACAGGAGATGAAGTACATAGACTTTGTTAGAAAGATAGTAAACAGATTCACTATTTATTACTCATTAGCATTTTGCTAAAGCCTTTTCTCCAAGTTTAGCTTTTTTGCTAAAAAACTTAGACTCAGCTTAAACCCTGGATGTTGGTAATTATAAAAAAATAAAATCATGATTTTAATACATCAGGCATGAGATGGCCGAAAAGGAGAACAAGAAGAAAATCATACCACTTAGAAAACAGGACCAAAGTCAACGGAATTTGCATAAAAAAGACATAAAACTTCTGTTATATATCTGATTTATTTTTATAGGAGATTATGGCAAAAGAATTCAAAAAATTTCAGAATCAAAGATTGTTAGAGAAGAAGTATTCTGTAGCTGGCAGATAATAAATAGTTTTTTGTTATTGTTTATTAACCTGAATTCCCCAAAAAATATTTACTCATTATCTTTTGCTATATTTATGGCACATAAAAATTAAGAATATTTACAGAAAGAAACTTCCACTGTGGGAAGTACAGCTTTTGGCGTAGTTTAGTGGAACAGGATTTCTTTTACTTTGGTGAAGCAAGACGAGGTGAAGCAAGGCATAAAAGACAGATTTTTCAGTACTGAACTGGATGATTTTACCCAAGATCAAATCATTGGAAAGATTGAGGAGAGTCAATTCATGACAAGTGTTTATGAATAATTCACTATTTCTCATTAGCTAATTTAAGGTTGGATAAATTAAAATACTGTAACTTCCAAAATAATTGAAACATTTACAGGAAGCAAAAGGATTCAAATCTCACATAAGGCATACAATTTTCATCTAATTGTATGCTTTCCAAACATTTTTTTTTTTTTTCAGCAGAAATTGCAGTGGCTAAAAGTTGAAGGAGAGAATATAGGAAAAGCAAGGAAGCTGGGACTAAAAATAAAGGCAACATGGAAATTTTTCCAGATCTAAAGGAAAGAGCCCTGCAAAGCTTTCAATTTTCAGATTGAACTGTGAAACATACCATTGGGGCCAGGAACATTACCAGGTGTAGGAAGGAGAGGCGATTTTTCAGGTTTTTCATTCCGTGTAGCTGGAATATTATGTTGTTCATCTGATTCCAAGAAGAAATTTGCATTCCCCACTGATGATGAAAATGAAGCTGAAAGAAACATGACAGGTTAAACACACCTTTTACAGATTGAGGCAAGAATAAAGGAAAATTATCCTCAAATATAACCTATGAAATTCCATTTAATATTTAAATTCAAATGCAGATTAAATGCTTTTTTCTCAATCAAACTTTAACACAAAAGAAAATTTAACTTTTCCAATAAAAGATCAGTAAATGATTATTAAATGATCTCCAAACTTCACTGTAATATGACAGTGTATCAAGATGTACAGACAGAAAATGGTGGCTTTGCCTTTCGGTCTTCCCCACCCTCTCTTATTTTGGATTTAACTTTATAATAACAATGTCTTAGAGCCCACTTTCTTGAAAAATTTGTTTTGAATAAAAGATTAAAAACAAAAAAAAAAAAAAATTTATGCAAAAGTTATTATAAAAACACCAAATGGGTCATTCCATGTCAAGTGATCCAACGTTTTTTACCTTACATTTTTGTATTTCTTTCAAATTTGGCTCATCAATTGTACCCTTTGAGGTAATCAAAAGTCTCAATTTTTGGATTTTTATCTCTATTTTTTCATTTATGAGACTTTGAACTTTGGAAAAATCCTAGTTTTTCCATGGATAAGGGAACATAAAAGGGACCATAACTCGGCACCAAATATAGATAGAAAAATTTGGTAAATGGCATTTTAAAGTACGTTAGTTGCCCCTTAATCTGATATGCAACATGACTTATTTTATAAAAAGTTTATTTTTAAAAAAAATGAAATTTAAATTTCAAATTTAAATTTCACAAAAAACATATAATGAATTTCTTTGAAAAAGTTCTCGAAAATTCTTGTGTATTTTATCTATGTTTGTACAAATTTTTAGGTTGGGATCTCAATGGGATCATATTTTTTTGAATTTTTGAGTAAAACTGTATAGGAAAAAAATGATATTTTTTAGATTATATTTATTTAAATACTAAGTTCTTTTGCTTGTGATGGTCTAAAAAGTAGAAAACAAACATGAATATGTTTAAAGTGAGCTGGAATGAGCTTATAGATTTGTCGGGTTCACCCCCTTCCCCCTTCCTCCCCCGCACAACCACTCTTTTTTAATTCAAAACTGTTCAAAGTGTTTAAAAAAAAAAACTCTTTGATACAAAATGAATAGTACACTTGTTTTAAGTTGGTAAATGGGTTTCCTTATAACTAGACGAAGTATCCCCTCCTCTACCCAAATATACCATTAACGCTGCACTATTATAACGTCTAACCTGGGGATTGAATTGACTATTATTTTTACTCTAGGTAAGTGAGCTAGCATTAACTTGTAGATTGGTCAGCTCCCCCTCCCTTCCTTCCTGACTCAACCTTTTTTCCCCCAAACTGTTTAAAATGCTAAAAAAAACTTCTTTGATACAAAATGAACAGTAAACTTATTTAAAGTTGGTAAATGGGCTTCCTTATAACAAGGCAAAGTAAAAACCTTTCCCCCACCCAAATATACCATTAACGCTATACTAATATGACTAATATTTTGCTTGGTGGCTCATTTGCCGCCATTTTGAATGACATATACATTTGTACAAACGGCTGTAACTCTTTAACAAATAGTCGTAGAGCTTTCATTTTTTTTATTTTGTTCATAATAGTGTAAGCTTTAATTTGAATTGAATTTAATTGGTTATATTTTTTCCTTATTGTTTTATATTTTTTCCTTATTGTTTTATATTTTTTCCTGCGAGTGTTTTCTTTCAGTTTTTTGACTCAAAAAATGAAGTAACTTTAACAGAAAATTACTCACAAAACTCCACCTTCGATTTCAACCAAGATCTGTGCTCAGGTACCTTTAAATATGTTTTAACACCAGATAAAAAAATCTCAATGGGCCATTCATGTGATTTTTTTTTCAAACAATTTTTTTTAATTTTCAGTCCAAAAAAAAAAAGGAATCAGTTCCAAATAATGTTTATCGCATTCTGTATTCCACAATATGACAATTACCCCCCCCCCCCCCAAAAAAAAGAAAAAAATCCAATACATGGCAATTGAGGAAACTTTCAACATTAATATAACGACCAAAATAAGAACAAGTAATAATTCATTAGTCAATAAAGGCATTTCGTTCTTTAGAGCCCTAGCACACTCGTTATACATTAAATGTGCTACTCAAAAATTAAAAAAGGAAGTGAATAACATTATTATTGAAAATACTTCATATAAATAAAATAAATTGTGATAAAGACATCAGACTTAAAAAAGAATATCTAATGTTGCAGAGGAGATCAGAGTGATGCACAAATTGCGAAGTGCAAAGATATAAGAGTACATTTTAATTTCTTTAGTATTTCATTAAAGATCATAGTTATTTTACTAAATCCAGATTTTTTAGAGCAGTGAAACACATATTTTATTAAATACAATATAAATTAATAGCAATAATTTTTGTTCATCTAGTTTTCAAAATTAGAGTTTACCAAGTTCAGAAACATATCTTGTCTACTTTGTGAGCACTAAAGCACAAAAACTTTCACTAAGTTTATACGTCTTTCCAGTTCTCGTACTGACGTCAACATTACAACAGAGCTTCCCCCAGGATTAAAAAAGGGCAGGGTGCTGTTTTTTAAAAAAGAGCATTTTTTTCAAGTTTAGGGCATTTTTTTAACTAAAAGGCATTGAGTCGTCTCAAAGCAATCGTGAGATATCTTACTGTTATTCTTCGCATTACATGTTTTACGGTCTCTTCATTCGAAAGGTTCTTTTGTCTCTGGCTAATTAAGTGCAGTTAAAAATTTATTGTTGCCATAATTTAGCATTTTTGTTAAACACCATTTTTAAATACTCTAAACCCTAACTAAAGAAAATCGAGGAGTTATTAATATTCATTTTATGCCTCCCTCCCCCTCAAATATTTAAAACTGAAGCATGAAAAAAATTACACTTGCATATACATGACTAATTTCAACCAATAATGAGTTTAAATGAAACAAAATTTACAGTCTGCTTTTTCCCGTGCTGTACATTTTTAAATGCATAAAAGAACACTTTAGTTAACAATGAGAAAAAATTGTTCAAACATTTAAACAACTGCACATAATATAGTTTTAACTCAATAGGTCACCTTCAGAATTTTTCAAATCACTATCTTGGAAAAAAAATTGAATTTAATAAAAATGAAAACAAATTTTATTTATTTTCCTCTTAAAACAGCGCATCGAACATCGAAAGTGTGAAAAATCCGATTCCTGTAGCGGATGCAAAAAGATTGCAGTTTTCAAAGTGATGGCATCAAAACGGCATATAAACGAGTTCATTTTGATGAAATATTTTTACAAATGCATGTTAAAGGTCTATTATAAACATATAGTTTCTATGTGTTAACACAATTAATGCAAAAATTAAATGAACGGACCATTCAGTGTTTTACATTTTGACTCATAAAAGAACAGTTAATTTTGCTTCAAAATTTTTAAAATAATGATCTGCACAAAAAATAAAGCGAATTTTCATTTATTTGCCTCCTAATAAAGAGTAATTAGCTTGAAAAATAAGTAAAATTTGATTTTCATATCGGATGCAGAGATCGCAATTTTCAAAATGAAAGCATCAGAAGTCTAAAAACGGTAAATAAAATAATGTATTAAAGTCAAATAAATTTAGAATCACATTTCATCAGGTTTATATGATGAATGTCATTAATAATGACTGACATATTCGCCAAAAATTCGAAGGAAAAAATACGAAAGTAGAGAGCACAACAGACAATGCCGAACTTCCAATATTAACAGACAGACGAAAAATACGTAAATTATTCCTGAATATAACCAAAACACTACACTTGTAAGCACCAAAAAAAATCAGATAATTTCCTGCCAAAATAAGGTCAAAACGTAGCACCAAAGACGTCAGATGGCAATAATTTAAAAAGCTGTTCTAAGTTAATTTCGCAAAAAATTGCTTTATTATTAATTCTTTTTTGTTTTAGTCAAGAGCAGGGAGAAAAATCCTTACACTGCATTTCAATAGAAATCTATAACAGCAACATCGCAGCAAGCCATTTTGATTTGCATATGATAAAATAAACAAGCAGAACTATAAATGCAAAACAACTACCTTTTTTAAATTGTTAATTTCTTTAAAAGAAGCAAACAAAGTGCTACACTTTACATTTTAAATTTATTGCTTGCCCAAGCATAACAGGCAGGAAGTGTGTAGACTTTTTTTCCGCAAAATTGGCGGATAAGCGATTCCCTTCAACTTCAGAAAAGGCACAAAAATTGAGGGCTTTTACAGACATTTTTGAATGAATAATGTGTGAAATGTCCGTTTTGTTTGGTCAGCATTTTGTGAAAGGTCTGTTTTGCTTGATCATATCTTTGTGAAGGGTGCGTTTTACTCTATCGTATTTTTGTGAAGGGTCCGTTAACAGACCCGAGTTTCCTCTGACCAGACCCCTGAGTATTATTTATAAAATTCAATGATGATAAAAACAAAATACTGTATTATTTACATACATATCACATTTCAAATATATTTAAAAGAAAATTCGTCTACGTTTTAAAGCCTTCCATTTTTTAATTACATCTCCTCGGTTCACGTTGCCATTTAATTTAATCAGCATTAGCTGGTTAACATGCTCCATTTTTAAACTTGACCTTTTATCGGTCAACACTAATTTAACCTGAGAAAACATTCTCTCAACTTCTGCATTTGAATTTGGTAGTACACATGCAACAGCTAAATGTATTTTTAACGAGGGAAATATTTCACCATTAACTTCTTCAGTTTTCAGAATCACTAAATAGATGTTATGAATTGACAAATTACTTTGGAAACTGGTGTAAACAACTCTGCCCCTCCCAGTAAATAAAGCAAGAGAAACCCTGGGTCAAGGATTAAGGAAATGATTGAGAACTTAACAGTGGTTCATCAGATGGAAACCAAGTGTTTGTTCGTCATTATTGCTCCCAAAGTGACAGGTGGAAGATCATCTAATTAGTCTCTAAAATGCCCAGGCCACTTTTATCCTCTGCTGAGTAACTGATAATGGAAGGCATGCATTTCTCAATACCAATCCAAGTAGAAGAGGCCGGGGGGGGGATGTTTGTTATTTTCACTTCGAAAACATCGTAGGATAACAAGGGGAAGTTG
This sequence comes from Uloborus plumipes, assembly GCA_038373865.1. Classification (NCBI taxonomy): domain Eukaryota; kingdom Metazoa; phylum Arthropoda; class Arachnida; order Araneae; family Uloboridae; genus Uloborus; species Uloborus plumipes. The sequence continues at coordinate 107,925 of JAXGGA010003126.1, forward strand.
AAACTGGTTTGGTACCTTTTCATAGTAACTCTCTTGAATCAAAAGGGCGCTACTTCATAAACAAAGAGGCAACCAGGGCGCCATTTTACTGGTAAAAGGGCAAGTTGGGCGCATTCTAAGTATCAAAGGGCAGGCAGGGCGCAGCGCCCTCCCGCCCAAGCCTGGGGGAAGCTCTGATTACAGAGAATTTGACTCAAAGAGACAGTACAGTTCTCCTGTTCAGGCCAAAAGTAAAATGTTGCTGGGCCATGTGGA